>VDFB02323797.1:0-39193 GCA_007258455.2 Sequoia sempervirens | reverse complement strand
TGGTGGAGGCTCTGGTGTAATGAGTAGTGGTGGTTTCGGTAGTGGAGGTGGCACTAGTGGATGTGGCTTGGGTGGAGGCCATGGTGGTGGTTTCAATAATGGAGGTGGCTTCGGTTGTGGTCATGGTGGTGGCTCCAGAGGTGGTTCTAGAGGTTCCACTAGGCCTTTGTCATCCTCTAACCCTATCTTGAATGCTCTTCTTCAGATAATGAGTTGGATGTAAAACCAATTGGTGAGCCTTTCCCAGGCCTCTACCAAACCTATTTTCAAGCTTTCTTCTGACATAGACCATTTTTTATGGAAATCTTGAGTACTCCTTTCCCTTAGGGAAAGGAGATTCCTAACTTTGAAAATTATGGTCACAAAGGGGATCCACAAACACGTGTCAGCCTTCAATGCCATGTGTAAGGAATTCTTTGATCACGATGCTTTGATGGAAAATATTTTTCCTCGATATCTCAAGGACACATCACTCGAGTGGTATTGATCCTTGCTCAACTATTCTATATTCTTGCCTGATCAACTTGTTAATCACTATCTCTGTTAGTTTCAGGGTAACATTGACCTAAAGATGACCTTCTTGGATCTTGTCTGATGTAAGAAAGGAGATAGCGAGAAGATAATTGACTTCATAGCACGATATCAAGCACTCTTTTCATAGATCTCATACCTACTACCTGACTCTGATGTGCAAAAGGTATTCATAGGAAGCCTGCAAGGAGCCTGGCAGGAGAAATTTTCCTTGAAGAAGTACCCTTCCTTTGTGCATTTGTGTGCTGCACTGCAAGAATATTAGCAAATGGTAGTTTAGTTTAGGGGATCTTCCTCGCACTCCCCATTCAAAAGGAAAATCTATTGTATCTATCTTAGGAAAAGGTAAAGCTGTTGCAAATGTAGTTGCTGCAACATATGATAATGGCCTCATTCACAAGAGGAAGTTTATGAAGTTAGTGAAATCTTATTCCTCCATCTTGCAAAAGTTGTTGAAGGATAAGATCACAACTTTGGAGAACCCTCAGCCTCTTAAGGAACCCTATCCTAATTGGTATGATGCAAATGATTTTTTCTAGTACCATTGTGTCAATGGGAAAGATACCAAGTGTTGTATGCTCTTGCATCATGAGATGCAGGATCACATCAATGACGATACCATCTGTCTCGATAGGAGTAAACAAAATGCAAATAAGTCGATAGTGAAGGCCAATAGTGAGTTGTATATTTACATGGACCTATTTTCGTCTCATTCTGTGAACTTGATTATTAACCCCTCTGATGCTTCTACTCAACCCTTGGGTGTACATTAATATGGTTATGATTACTCCCTCCTCACAACTTGCGACTAGCTCACTAGATGTGACATTCACCTCGCAGGACTTGCCCTTTAGTAATAAGCCCTCTCCCCTATACATTCTTGCTTGCCTCAATGGAAACATTATGAAAGGAGTCCTATTTGACTTTGCAAGCTGAGGGAATGTTATTACAGAATAAATGTTGTGGGTAAATTCATTACAGTGGGAGGAATATGAAGAAATGAAGTTTACCATTAGTACACACGATGGTCTCTCCCTTAAGTTGTGTAGATTAATAAATATTTCGGTCCTAGTTGGGCCTAGGGATATGGATACAACCTTTGACATTATTCTAGAATTTGATTTGCTTAGGGTGAAGCTAGGCATCTCGTGGCTAGCTTCCATGAATGAAATTGCTTTCATTATTCATAAATGCTTAAAATTCTCCCACAGAGGTGTTGTGTACATCGTGCATGACATCATATATCAACAATTGGTATCCTATGGAGGCTTTTCATTAGATCATTTTTGGTCCACCTCGGTTGGTCTGCTCCCCCTAGAATGAACCTACTTTATCAAAACTATGTAAAGTACAAAACTGGGGGTAAAGGACAACCAAAAGTGACTCCTTTGGTAGTGCAGCAAAAAGTTTCCTCCTCTTCTCAAAAGGGAAATGAGAGGCCTACCTATCCTTAGGGCACCTCTTTCTCTCCCCTTTTTGAAGAGGAGTTTTGGATGTCTACTCCTAGCTTTCACATGAGGAGTCTGTTGATACCAGCTTGGCATAAAGCCAATATTCAAATATCTGACCTTCCCACTATGCCTCTTGGACCTTGGCCCTACCTTTATGGTAGAAGGAAGGGTCCACATGGAGAATCCTCTATGCCTCATCCTCCACAGCCTCCTACCACTCCTACTCCTAAAGTTGTTAATTGGAAGAGGCCCACCACTAAGGCACTGGAACCTACTCCCCCCGTTGTCTCACAATATCTTCATTCTAATCCCATCAAAGAGTCCCTCCCTCCATCAGAGATGATTGTGACAGATAATCCTATGGCTAAGTAGGAGTGTTATGTCCCATCTCAGCTCCTAGTTTCTAGCTCTAGGAGCCATAGAAATCACCTTGTGCCTGAGCGCAAGCATTGAAAAAAGGCTCTAGTAGCTGAGTAGAATGCTTTGTAGAAGAAGGAAGATGAGCTGTCTACCCCTATTTTAGGGTCTCCTACTATGTCATCCTCTCCCTTCCCCTCTACTTTAGTTCAGTCAGCCTCAATGTTGTTCCTAGCTCTTGTTGCGAGTGTGAATGCCCCTGATCCTAAGAAGGTGCAAGTGTTTATTGCTTTTTTAGTTGAGCTGACTCTCTTGAAATCCCTCTCATACATCCCACCATTCTCAAAACTTGTGGATATTCTGAACACCTTGGTGGTATTCATTATAGTTTTCTCCTCCTCCTCCACACCTCTTTCCTTGTTTGTGGCAGGTTCACGTCCATCGACGAAGCAGAAGGTGGAGGTTTTTCCTTTTAGCAATGGGGGGCGTAAGGGGATTCCACCCTCTTCAAAGGGTGGTTTTGCATTACCTTTCATTTTCCTTGTGATGGAAAAAGCTCCCATGTCTCCTAAGTTCGTCACTACTCCCGAGTCACTCGGTGAGCCCAGTAGTGAATCTTAGTTATTGCCTCCCTCACCCATTGAGGTAACACATGGCACTCCTATAAAGTGCATGTTTAACTCTTTGGATGAGGTCCTAGCTAATTCAGAGTAGGGTGGAGGTCTTTATTCAATCACAAATTGAACCAACTTTCCAACTTGGAAACCCTAACTTGGTTTTTATCTCACAAATTCTTCAAATTGCCTTGTAACACTCCAAACAATGATTTTTCACCATATCTTTCAAATAATATTGAAAAAACTCAATTAAATTACCATTTTTGATACCCTTTATGCTCTTTTTCAACATATCAAACTTGTAGATAGGTTTGTTTTGTAACAACACCCTCTAAAATTGATTGCTACACTGGGACTAGGTCAAATTAGCCCTATTTTCCAAAGCAACAATATGAAATCTCTCCTCCAATCTACCAAACTTCATTCCATGACTTCAACCAGGTTACATGGGGTCTTGAACCACAATCTTTATCAATTGGAACATTCACAAAATAACCTATCTTCAAAACCCTACTTCTACCTACACTCCTAATCCTAATACATAGAGATATTAGGTTAGGGATTGATCAAACACTGCACTACCTCCATCCCCTGCATCTAAAAACTCTACCAACATGAAAAGGAGCCTAACTAATTCCATTCCACTAATTTTTAGAATTTTTCACAGGTGGAATAGTTCAATATTCCATTTTTTCTCTCAAACCCTCTTAACTTAGGGTTTTCTGACCACTTTTAGTAAAATGTCTCTAAAATCCTTCAAACTCAATGAAAATAGATGAAATAAAAGCCAAATTATGGTTAAAATACTCCTACATCAATTCCAATTGACATTAGATCACTTGTAGACTGTACGGAGTCGTACAAAGTTTTGTAGCAACAAAAACACATAAGTAGTAAATAGAGTAAATATTATTGATTTGTCTCCAAAATTGTCTCTAGAAGTTTGCCTCAAACTCCTCAATGACTATTTAAACATTTCCAACCAAAACCCAATGGTCTCAAACTACCTTTTGAATAAATGACTGTTCAACTTCCACTATAAGCCAAAAATGTAAAATTGCATTGCAACTTTTGCAACATTTGCAACAAAATGACAACTTTATCTAAAATTGACCCCATGAGACTAAAAACATTAGATATGGTATAAATAGATATTATTACATCAAAAAATGACTCAACACACCAAAAACCTAACATCTAGCACCCTATTGCATAATGAAAGCTAGGTGCCCTTGCACGATACACCCAAAGAGAACAAAATCTCAAGCTCCACTTGAGATCAGATCTTGCACTGTGGTACCATGTTTCTTGATGTCACCCTCTGTCATCTAGGTGGCATCCTCCATTGTAAGGTCTTGCCACTTCACTAGGTACTCCTTATACACCTTGTGCCTTGTCCTTTTAGCTTCCTTTGTGTCCAAGATTCTTTCAAGCTTTAATGGCTGACTTGGTGGTAAGTTCTTGAACAAATATTCATTTGGAACTCCTGATGTACCTACATATTCACCTACATTCATAGATCCTTTAAAAGGATATAGGTCATAAACATTGAAAATTGGAGAGATAGCCACGCTAGGAGGGAGTTCTATCTCATAGGCATTTGATCCAAATTTTTGGACCACCATACATGGCCCAATCTTCTTCATCTGTAGCTTTGAATACTTCCCATTTGATAGCCTTTCTTTCCTTAAATGTGCTAGGACCAAGTCCCCCTTCTTTGAAATGAACCTCTCTCTTTCTCAAATCTGCATGTTGCTTGTATTTTTCCATACTCTTTTGAAGGTTCTCTTTCACTTGCTGATGTATGTCTTTCATGGCCATTGCAAACTCTTCTTCTTCAACATTCCTCTCCATACCACTCAAATATCTGAGCTAAAACACTCCCCTTGGCTGCAATCCATATACAATTTCAAATGGGATTTTTCCAACACTTCTATTGATAGAGTCATTATATGAAAACTTAGCTTGGAGAAGAATGAGATCCCATTGTTGTGAATCCTCTTTTTTCAAACATCTAAGAAGATTCCCAAGACTCCTATTGGAAACTTCAGTCTTCCCATCTATTTGTGGATGATAGGAAAAACTAAAGGTCAAGTTTGTTCCCAACTTCTTCTAAAGGGTTCTCCAAAAGTGACCCACAAACTTACTATCCCTGTCAGAAATAATTGTCAATGGTAACCCATGAATCTTGACCACCTCCTTGAAAAACAACCCAACAATGTATGAGGCATCATTTGTGCATTTATAGGGTATAAAGTAAGCCATTTTGCTAAACCAGTTTACAACAAAAAACACACTATCAAAGCTTCTCCGAGTTTTGGGCAACCCCAACACAAAGTCCATGCTGATGGATTCCCGTGGCCTATTTGGAATTGGAAATGGTTGGTAAAGACCTGCATTTGTACTAGAACCCTTGGCACTTTGACAAAAAACACAATTTTCAACAAATTTTTTGATCACTTTGCATCTTTGGCCAATGATAATACCTTCTTACCTGCTCCAAGGTTTTTCCCACACCAAAATGATCCCCTAAGCTACACAATGTTTATCTTTAATTGAATTAGTCCTCATAGAGAACTTAGGAATACATAACTGAGCACCCTTAAATAATAAGCCATCTTGTATCAAGAAATCAAAATATTCTTCATGGAAAGTGCCATTGAATTGATTACAAACAACACAAACATCCTTAAATCATCATCTCCTTCATATATACCTTTCAAAGCATCAATACCTACACTTTGGAGTTGAATTTATTGAACCAACATTTGTATTCTACTCAAATCATCTACCACCTTGTTTGACTGCCATTTTTTGTGTTTT
Source organism: Sequoia sempervirens (assembly GCA_007258455.2). Classification (NCBI taxonomy): domain Eukaryota; kingdom Viridiplantae; phylum Streptophyta; class Pinopsida; order Cupressales; family Cupressaceae; genus Sequoia; species Sequoia sempervirens. The sequence continues at coordinate 33,414 of VDFB02323797.1, read as the reverse complement.
ATGGTGTAAGTGTAGCTTTGTAGGTACTACACCTACTTCACATATCTGTGGCTAAGTTTGTCTTGGTTGTTTAAGAAACTCAAAGCATGATTGTCAGTAAAAAACAATAAACTCTTTAGGAAGGAGATTGTTTCTCCACTTTTTCAGTGATTGAACCATGGCATACAATTCCAAGTCATACAAAGAATAATTCTTCTTTGCTTCATTGATCTTCTTGAAACATAGATTTTTGGGACCCTATGGACTTCTCTTGCACTTTTAGGTTTTTTCACCTAAAAGGAGAGAGATAGGACCAAAATACTTATGATTCACTCAAATTAGGATGTGTGTGATGTTATATGAGCTAAATGAGATGATTTGAATGCATCTATATGAACTAATTGATAATATTGATTGATTAAAAAAGAGAAACCTATGATATAAGACTTGTTTGAAAATACATTGTGTTATGCAAGAATGAACTAGAAACTAAAAAAAATGATAACAAAAATTGATGAGACTAAATAAAGTGCACCTAGAGGAAGATTGATGTTACTAGAAGGTCCTTGAATGTCTCAGAAAAAACTATTGATGGCTACTGGGACTGATTTGCCACAGATGGTGAATCAGTTCTGGTTCTGGTGAAAACTTTCGGAAACAGGTTTATGAATGCTGAGAGTTGAATTATGAGAAAATTAGTTTTTAGGCTGATAGGTGGGACTAATTTTCCATGCATGGTGAATCAGTCCTCTTGCAAGAATCTATAAAGTCAAGACTTGATTTTGTAGGTCTAGAGCTACACTTCTGTCTTCTACAGGTGTTCGCTTCAAAAATTGTCGGATTCGAGTCTGAAAATAACTTTTTGTTGATTCTTTGACTTGAATTACGAAGAGATGAGTTGAATGAATTTAAAAATTGATCTCTAATGATTCTTAAGCCTCCAAGAGTCCTAAATCTACATACAAACAAGACAAGAAAGATAAATGATTGATTGTTAAGGCATGGGGGTTTGCCTTGGTCAAACCCCTTTTAGGTAGTTAAACCAAAATGATGAAAGGAATTAATGAAACATGCAACAATGGAGATGTTTACCTTGTCATGTGATGATTTATCTTGAAATTTTGTAGCAATACATGAATATTTAGCCATTGAATGCTTTAGAAAGCTAACTTGATGATTTCTAATGAAGAAACCCTAGCTTGCTTGTCTTAGATGAGAAGATAAATGATGACTAAATGATGAGAGATGTAAAAATGAGTTGTTAGATATAAAATGAGGATAAAAACACTTATTTATAGACAATTGTTCCTTAGTACCCAATAATACCTCATCACAGGCTGGCATATAGTGAAAACAAATTTTAAATTTCACTTTTTCCCGCTCAAAGGTCAAAATGGGGCCAGATAGGACTCATTCGCCACACATGGTGAATGGGTCCCACTTGGATGGGACTGATTCACCATACATGACAAATGGGTCCCACATGGGCCATTTTGATAGCTAAGAGGTCGAGGGATAAGTAAATAAGGTTTAAATTTCAACTTTGTCAGGTGTTTGATCAATTTAAGCCTTGGGATGCGGGTATGTGTAGGATCATGATTGGCCAAAAAGTGGCGATATGATTGGTATGTGTAAGGTATGTGGTTGACGACTTTTTTTTACCCAAAATTGATGAAATGAAAAGGGTTTTTAAAGGATATTCTTAACTTTCCACCAATATAAATTATACTTTATTTTGAATTTAATAAATAACTATTATTCATTTTCTATTTGAATTATGACTAAAGTGCTGATTGATAGGTTGATTGAAAAAAATCTATAGCTTTTAAACAGTATCACATTTTTTGAATCTAAAACATGCATCACATTCTATGCTTTGCATACTATAGGATTAAAAAAACAAATTGAATTTCATGAAGTTTTGACCAAGTTAAGGTGAATTAGACATATGAGTTTTATATTTTTTAAAAGTTGTAATGCAAAATTCATAATTAATTATTTAATTGGAAAATAATTACAAAAATATATGCATCACATTTGGACATGAGTCCTCTACTTATATCTAAAATCTTATAAAAAATATTATCATTTTATTGTGGTGAATTGAGATTCGCTTTTCTTATTTTTTTCCTTGAAATTTAAGTACTACTGCATTGAAATTTCAAATTTTCACCAAATAGCTTTTTTTTTAAAAAAACCTAGTTTTGGAAACTATATTTAATTTGATACAAATTCTATTCTTACATATTTTTGAAATAATATAGATAAGTTATTCAAATTTTTACGTCAAGTTGCCTAACTCTGATTTTTTTGATTTTTTGCCACTTAAGGGCCTGTTTTTTCCATGATGATCCTTCACATACCCATGCACAATATGGGGAAAAAAAGGTCTATTATTGATGATGTTCAAATTTCAAATAGGGCTTGGGACACATAAATCAATGTGAAAGTGTAATTAAATACACTTTACAATACTAAAATGAGGTCCACACAACCTAGGAAGGTGCAAGAACCAATGTGAACATGCAAGACACATTACACAACTAGCTTAACATCAATTTTAAGTTATAAGCTTTCTAGATTTATGTGAAGATGTATTTAAATATGTTTTATAATTTTGAATTAGGAAGAAATGGGTTCATTAGATCTAGAAAAGCGTGAAAGTCCTTTACAAGACTCTACAACACCTTTACAAGACGTCATTAAAAGCATTCTATTCAATTTGCAAGGGTCCAAGGCCTAGTGTGGATGCCTAAAATGCTTCACAACACTAGATTAAGGCCTCATTAAGCAAATTTAATCCCATGTCAAGCAAAGGGTTCTTTTTTCTATGGCACACTTCTCATTGAAAAATGCTATAGGTCTGCCTATTGACTCAATACTGCTCCAATTGCACACCAACTTGTATCACATTCAATTGTGAATACCTTGTTAAAATATGGTAATTCTAGGATAGGTTGTTGTGCAACCCTTTTCTTGAGATATTGAAAGATTTTTTCTACCTCATCAAACAATACAAACCTTTTTGTTTTATCCCCTTTGATTGTATCAATAATGGGAGAGCAAATATGACTGAAATTCTTCACAAATTTTCTGTAAGAGCTAGTTAGGCCATGGAAACTTCTTACCTCATTGATTAAAGTTGGATTAGGCCAATTGAGGATTGCTTCTACCTTACTGGGATCCATTTTTGATCTATTTAGGATCTAGGACAAATTGCTTTTACAGAATGCGTAACGTAAAAGATCACTTAATACAATGCTTAACATAAATGATTACATAATAAAATGCTCAACTGAATAAATGAACATAATATAAATTCCAAGATAATGAACTAAAAATAAAGAGAGAAGATAAGAGGAGACAAACACAATTGATAACGGAGTTCGTCCCTAAGGACTACGTCTCCGGCCCCCTCTCCAACGGAGTGACCGATCCGATTATACTCCAAAATTAGTTACAATTGCGACAGCATCATTCCCTTCAAGCACATCTATATCACAGCATATCTTCGACGTACAGGAACAATTACAATCTTCTCCCGAGCATTCTCTCATTCTCACCACCTGGACTTGTAAAATCAAGGCCTACACCCCTCTTTTTATACTTAAAATTTTCCTAATTAGGCCTAACCACTCAATTAAATGTATAACCCCCTTACCAACTCGTACAATATCTCATTTGTCTTCTTTAAGCTTCTGGTTTGATTTATGGTTTGGTTGTTATATTTGTTTATGGCTTATTTAGCCATTTGTTAGACATTCGGCTAACAGTTCTATAGCAAAAAAAACTAACGCCTATATATAATTCAGAGGGATCCCGTGGTCCACCGGTAGTGTATCCTTTTGTTGAGAGGGTGGTCGGCGGTTCCAACCCCGCCGGCCACGCATTACAAACAAATACAAAATTTGTTAAACAATAAAAACAACCGGCGATGTATAAATAGCGACGGCTATATTTGGTGTGATGGTTAGCAGCGATTCCGGCAGATTGGAGGTTGTGGGTTCAAATCACAACAAAATTTTTGTTAAAACAAAACAAACCGACTGCCGAAAACCAAGAGACACGTGTCCAAATGCCATTCACTGGAATATGCCGATGTGTCCGCTGATGAAGTCACTCGTACGCTGAAAAAGACACGTGTCAGAGTCCTGTTTGCTGAGGATGCTGACTAAGCCGTCGACGTGTCGACCTCCTATTCGTCGGATGCTGACGAGGCTGTTGACGTGTTGTTGACTGGACTGCCACCTGTCTGATGACGTGTCATACGGATGCCACGTGTCGCACTCCCATTGGTTTGTACAATCTGACTCAACTGCCACGTGTCATGCCAAATTTTCCCATGTGTAATCCGTACAGTACGAAATGCCACGTCAGCATGATGACGTCATCTTCTGTACCCTTAAGTCAACCAAACTTTGACTGCCTGTAACTCGAGCATATGACGTCGGATTTTGACAAAATGAACGCCATCAGAATCATCTCGACGAGCTCTTTGCGATGACGCTGGTTCTGTTGATTTTTGAAAAATTGTCCCTCGGATCAATTTTCAAAGTTCCTTTTGAAATCACAAAACCAAGATAGACGAACTCCTCCTTCATGAATTTACACTTTTTGAAATTGATCATCAACTTTTCTTCATTCAGCCTCTTCAACACCATGTCCAGATGCTGCAAGTGTTCCTCTTTAGTCTTACTAAACACAAGAATATAATCCAAGTAGACAACCACAAACTTATCTATAAAGGGTTTCAAAACTTCATTCATTAATCTCATAAAAGTGCTTGGTGTATTTGAAAGCCTAAATGGCATTACCATCATTCATACAACCCCTCATTAGTTTTGAAGGTAGTTTTCCACTCATCTCCCTCTTCGATTCTAATTTGGTGGTAGCCACTTTTGAGTTCAATTTTGAGAAATAGCAAGCCCCTCCTAAACGGTCCATCAAATCCCCCATTCTTGGCATGGGAAACCTATACCTTATGGTGATTTTGTTATTTTCCCTTCAATCAGTGCACATTCTCCAATCTCCACCTTTCTTTGGTGCCAATACAGTAGGAACAACACATGGGCTTAAGCTTTCTCTTATGAGGCCTTTGTCAAGAAATTCTTGAATTTGTTTCCTAATCTCTTCATTTTGTTGGGGAGTCATTTTGTATGCGACTTAATTGGGTAGGTTTTTCCTTGGTATAAGATCTATATGTTGGCTCAAATCCCTTATTGGTGGCAAAGAACTAGGGAGTTCATCTACAAAAATGTCTTGGTAGTTGTTCAACAAGGCTTGTACTTATTTAGGCACATTTTCAACCTTGGTTGTTGTCATAATAGATTTAGGTTTGATTATAATTGCATACCCTTGTCCACCTTCTTCTTTCATGGTTTTCAAGAATTCTTTTTCCCCAACCAACATAACACTTGACCCAACTTGTGTATCTAGGTTCTCATCTTGCAAAGGAGTAATTGTAAATGAAACCCCATCTTTTTCAATCACATAGGTATTTTTCTTTCCATCATGTTTAGTTTTTCTGTCATACTGACAGGGTCTTCCTAACAGTAGATGTCAAACATCCATTGGGATGATGTCACACAATATCTTGTCTTTATACCCTCCAATATTGGATTCAACCCATGTTTGCTCATTAACTAGGACTTGTTGACCCTTATTCAACCAGGAAACCTTGTCAGGAGTGGGGTGTGGGATTCTTTTCATCTTTAACTTTTCAACCAGATCTCTAAAGAAACCAAATTATCTGTGGAACCAGAATCAACAACCTTACACACCTTGTACCTTGAGATTTGCAGGTGGTTCTAAAAAAATATTTTCTTTGTGGAAGCTCCTTCACCATAGGGATCTTGAGCAGTGTTCTTCTCATCATCATATTTTCTCCAAAATCTAGAGCAACATGCTGAGAAGGAGAGTTGACATTCTCACTATCTTCCTCTTGCACCAATTGTGTCCTCCTTTCACCACCATGTGATGTAGAAGGTTAATTATCTGGGCACTTCCATGCTTGATGGAAAAACTGATTACATTGATAACATCTTCCAAAGAATATACTTGATCCCCTACCTTGTCCTGCAAATTTGCCTCTACTATTTGATCTCCTACCTCTGAAACCACCTCTTGATTTCGAGCCTTGATCTTGGTTACCACTTGTCTCACCTTGTGATTTTTGAGATTTTCCTCTTCCTCCAAAGGATCCTCTACACCTAAAGTTCTTTCCTCTACCTCCTCCTTTCTTCTCTTGTCTTCCTTTTATCTTTTCCTCTACCTTAATAGCCAATTGAAAACATTCTTCCATTGTTCTAGGGGTGGTAAGACTCATTTCATCTTGTATTTGGAACCTCAATCCATTTAGATTCCTTTATACCTTTTAAACCTCATCCTTAACATGACCTGCTCTAAGAATCAACTTATGAAAATCCTCTATGTAGGCCATGACATCCATCTCCTTTTGTTTGAAAATTTGAAGCTTTCTAAAGTTTTGAATTACATAGTCACCAAGAAGAAATTGACCCTTGACTTTAGACACCATCCTATCACATGAATTGATTTTTGCTTTCCCTTTCTTCACTTTCTCTTCCTACACATAATTCCACCAAGTTAGGGTAGGGCCTTTCAAATTTGTTTTAGCAAATTTCACCTTTTGTTCATCTGCACCTCCTTGTATTCAAAATAATTATCTAGTGTATCAACCCAATCTAGCACTTCTTCACTATCCATCTTCCCACCATACATGGGAAATTCCATCTTCACCTCAGGAGTATATACCTTGATAGCCTTCAACAATATAGCCATTCTCAACTCATTCAGGTCCAATTCATCACCACCATGGACTCCTCCTTGAGGGTTTTTCTTCTCACCCTCTTCATCTTCATCTTCATCGCTTTGGTCTCTAGTGACCACACCTCTCTTTTGATTTGACTCTAGTGCTACAAGTTTGGATAGGATAGCTTCTTGAGACTCCTTCATCTATCTCAACTTCTTGGCATGTTTCTCTTTCAATTCTCTAACTTCTCTAGCCGTTGGGTTCTTTTTAAGAGGCATCTATCCTTCTTCAAACTTCAACCTTTTTTCTTCAAATGATCAAAACCTACGCTTTGATACCAATTTGATGAAAAGTATGGTGGGGGTCTCTATTCAATCACAAATTGAACCAACTTTCCAACTTGGAAACCCTAACTTGGTTTTTATCTCACAATTTTTTCAAATTGCCTTGTAACACTCCAAACAGTGATTTTTCACCATATCTTTCAAAGAATATTGAAAACCCTCAATTGAATTACCATTTATGATACCCTTTATGATATTTTTCAACATATCAAACTTGTAGATAGGTTTTTTTTGTAACAATACCCTCTAAAATTGTCTGCTACACTGGGACTAGGTCAAATTAGCCCTATTTTCCAAAGCAACAATATGAAATATCTCCTCCAATATACCAAAATTCATTCCATGACTTAAACTAGGTCACATGGGGTCTAAAACCATAATCTTCATCAACTAGAACATTCATAAAATCACCTATCTTCAAAACCCTACTTCTACCTACACTCCTAAGCCTAATACATAGAGATACTAGGATAGGGATTGATCAAACACTGACCTACCTCCATCCATTGAATCTAAAAACTCTACCAACATGAAAATAAACCTAAATAATTCCATTCCACCAATTTGCAGAATTTCTCACTGGTGGAATGGTTCAATATTCCATTTTTTCTCTCAAACCCTCTTAACTTAGGGTTTTCTGACCACTTTCAGGAAAATGTCTCTAAAATCCCTCAAAATCAATGAAAATAGATGAAATCAAAGAAAAATGTGGTTAACACACTCCTACATCAATTCCAATTGACATTAGATCACTTGTAGACTGCATGGAGCCATACAAAGTTCTATAACAACAAAAACACACAAGAAATTGCAATAAACAGAGTAAATATTATTTCAATTTGTCTCCAAAAGTGTCTCTAGAAGTTTTCCACAAACTCCTCAAGGAATATTTAAAAATTTACAACCAAAACCCAATGGTCTCAAACTACCTTTTGAATAAATGACCATTCAACTTCCAGTACAAGCCAAAAATGCAAAATTGCATTACAACTTTTGCAACATTTGCAAAAAATTGACAACTTTATCTAAAACTGACCCCATGAGACTAAAGACATTAGGTATGGTCTAAATAGACCTTATTACATAAAAAGTGACTCAACAAACCAAAAACCTAACATCTAGCGTGGTGTCACATAATAGTGGTTTCAATTTTGAGAGGAACAAATTTTAGCTGAAATCACATATTTTAGAAAATATAATGATTTAAGCCTTAAAATTTCCATTTTAAGGATTCCATTGAAGAGGGTTTGATCAAATCACCTTAGATCAAACCCCTTGGATAGAACCCGCTAGTTTTAAACCATACCTATAAATGTGTCTCCTTTACACCTATCAAAATGCTGATAAAAATCACTTTTGATTTAGATTTTGGGGATCAAATGAATTCATTTAAAATTTATTTCAAATGATTATGGTATTCCTCAGAACAAGCTATCCAATGAATATAATTTTAATATGTTTTGGTTTTGTTATGTATTTGTTTTTTAAGTTTTATTAAACATAGGTTTTTCATTGAAAATAAATTTCTTTGTTCTTCACATGTGGAAAAATAGAAGATTATCAAAATAAAAATTGAAAAATATGAGTGCACCAAATATTGAAGTCCTTGATCCAACAAAAAAATTAAATTAAATTTTGACATATACAAAAAAGTTACGTGTATATCGCGCTGTGTCTGAATTGTAATTCGGTTTGACTTTGAAACTTGATTAAGGAAAAAATATTCAATAAAAACTATCTAACCAAGTGGAAGCACTAGATATCAGAGTTTACAAATCTAAATTTGAAAGAATTAGAATTTTATCCTTCATGGAAAAAAAGTTATGCATTATACGGTCGCCACTTTTTAAAAATGTTGTTTTCTGAAAAAACTATTTTCATGGGAGATGGAAAAAGAAGTGAAATTTGATTCCAAAAATTTTGAAAAAATATTTTTAGAATCTACGCAACAAAATTTGATGAGACTCTAGTTTTCACCATCTCAAATTTCTCACATTTTAGCCGCTATAGGTGCCCAAATGTGAAGATTTAGTTAAAATAATAATTTTGGTCCAGCTTTGGCCAAAATTGTAAACCACTATTATGGGATCACCTAGCACCCTATGCATAATGAAAGCTAGGTGCCCTTGCACTACCGCCTTGTCGACGATCTTCGCAAAGTCGCTGAGCTTTGCTCCAAAGGAACTGGGTGAAGGAGACCTCAAATAGTTTCCTTCCTTGGCTCTTGTTGCGGTAGGGTTAGAGGGCTCTCCCTTTGAAATTCCACCTTTTCAGGCTCGTCTACCTTCCCCGTATAATGATCTAGATTGGGAGGTTGACGACCTTTTGGTCGATGAGTGTTAGGGGGTGCCTCTTCTTTATCTTTAGATTAGGTGTGTGTGTGTGTTGTGTTGTGTTCCCCCATGCTTGTGTTATATGTTCCTGGATGACCCTTGTCACCCTTCTTGGTGCTTGGTTACAAGAGATATTATGTGTCATAAAACTTCCTCTATTTCTGGCATCATTCTTCCTCTATTATATGTATTGATTTTTGGAAAATTGGGGACAATGCAAAGTGTTGGGGGGTATTTAGGCTTCCCTTCCATGTTGACCCATTTTTTAATTTTTACTTTTTCTTCTCGTGCATTCTTCACATGGTCTAATATAGTAGGGACTTGATGACAACTCATCTATATACTATTATTATACTTATATCTATTTATGAGTAGCTCTGACCCCAAAATATCAGATCACCCTATGCCCTTTGTTTGTGATGTCTTTGTTTCTTTTTTTGTTCTTATCTTTCTCTCTTCTTTGCTTGAGTGGTAATTTTCAAAAAACACATTCGTTCCCAACAAATCTTTTCTAGAAAGTCTTTGCAAGGTTTTTCCAAAGTTGCATTCTCAACTTGGACTCCTATCAGAGTGTGTTTCCTTCATCATGGGTTTGCAAATAAAGAACTTAAAGAACACTCCTCCGAGGTGGGAGAAAATTTTCCTGTGGGAGAAGCCTTGATCTTCCCCTTGTGAGGGGGAATTTTTTTCCTTTCAAATTCCTTGATGAAGTGAACATCTTTCGAAAGGATTCCTTGATGCTAAATTGATTTGAGAAAAAAGAATCTCTTGTACTTTCAAATAATGCATCCCTTGAGTGGATCCCTTTTCTTTTGAAGGGTTCTTGACGGACCTCTTTGAAAGTCCTTCCTTCAATTGTTTGAATTTTTGCGTGACTGTCTACCTATTTTCTTGCGTGGTCACTTTTTGTTCTATAGCATGTTTTATCTGTAGATTAACATGTTACTTTTTAGGTGCACCTATGAAGCTGCTTTCCAATCCAACTCTATAGAGTCCCCTTTTCCTTGGGATTCCTTCATGAAAGAGTACTTGGGGGAATTCCTTCTTTGCAGGTTCGAGGTCTTGCGAAGTACTAGCATCCTACAGGATTTGTCCATCATTGGTCTATGGGCCTTCTGTGTACTTTGTTCAACTTTATAGTTCTACGAAGCTATGAAGTCCTTTGCCTGCCCTGTGCTTTCGAGTTTTCCAGATCATGGTCTACTTCCTCGATTGCTCAGGTATACATTTATAACTCTTTGATCCACTTTATTGAACACTCATCGATACTCATCCTTGTTAAAGTGGGGGAAAAATGTATAGGAGTCAATTTTCACCCTTTGTGAAAATTCCCCTTTTGCATACCCCCACCTTAGAAAATCAAACTCGATGCTGAAAATGTGCATCACCCATTTGAAATGCATCCACTTGGTGTGTGTTGTAAGTGTCGGTTGGGGAATTTTTGTTAGGGATGCGAGTGCAACACATAGACATCCAAGCGGCACACTATCATCCTTAATAGATTCTTGTCTTTGGAGTCCACAGGGACATTACACTCCTCATTGGGGATGAATTGTAACACCTCTGTGCGACTAATTGACCTGAAAATGACTCCTTTTATTCTTTAAATGCATCTAATTCACTATCACTTCATCTCTGTTGGAAATTCACTTCATCTGTCTAAGAGATTTTTCCTCTTAGCATCTCTTGAGCACACTTTTGAAGCATTATACTAACATTCTCATAGCTTGAGAATTGGAAGCTTGTTACTCCATCAACACCATTCTTGTACATTGGGTGCTACAATAGAAGTTGTGAGCTTAGAGTCTTGTGAGACCTCCCTTTGTCATTTCTGCAGTTGTAGTGACTTTTCCAAGTTTGTTGCTTGCATTCTTCGTTTATTGGCCTTTAGAGCTTTTGGGTGGAGGTGGTAACACTTCATTTCCCTTTTTTTGGTTTCATTTCAGTAATTTCATTTCCATTTCCTTTATCGCATATTCTATTTCACAACTTTTTTGTTGGTTTATGGAGGTGGAAACACCAAAATGGGGGTTTGACTAAGGAAAACCCCTATATAGCCCCAACATTTTTCCCTCTTTCTTGTGTGTAGGTGAACATGTGTGTGGAGGTCACTAGCGAACTGGAGCTTTAGTGATTCGATATTTGTCACCCTTGTTTTTATCTACATTCTTTATCATTTATGTACTTACTTTTCACATTTCATCATTAGGTGATCCCACAATACTGGTTTACAATTTTTGGCCAAACTGGACATTGAACTGCCTATTTCTAACTAAAATCTTCACTTTCAGGCACCTATAGCAGCTAAACCGTGAGGAATTTGAAGATGATGCAAACTAGTGATTTGTGACATTTTTTGTAGATTCTAAATATATTTTTTTCAAAAAATTTGGAATCATATTGAACTTATTTTTCTGTCTCCTTCGAAAACAAGTTTTTTTAGTAAACAACATTTTTAAGGAATGATGCTCACCGTATAACACATAAATTTTTTCCATGAAGGATAAAATTATAATTTTTATGAATTTAGATTTGTAACTATGATATCTAGTTCTTCCAATTGGTTTGATAGTGTTTTATTGAATATTTTTTCCTTAATCAAGTTTCAAAGTCAAACCAATTAGAATCCATACGTGGACTATATAACACATAACTTTTTTTGTATGTATCGAAATTCAATTTTTTTTGTTAGATAAAGGACTTCAATATCTGGTGCACTCATATTTTTCAACTTTTTTTTGATAATCTTCTATTTTTCCACGTGTGTAGAATAGAGAGCTTGATGTTTGGTGAAAAACCTACATTCACAAGAAATAAAAAATAAATATAATAATAAAATTAAATTTATCTAAAATTATACTTTTTGGGAAGCTTATAATAAGGATTTCATTACAAAAAAAAAAAAATGAATTCATTTGATGCCCCAAAAGATAAATCAAAAGTGGTTTTTATTAGCATTTTGATAGGTTGTAAATGAGACTCCGTTATAGGTATGGTTTAAAACTAGCGGGGTTCTATCCAAGGGGGTTTGATCTAAGGTAGTTTGATGAAACCCTCTTCAATTGGAATGCTTTAAATGGAACTTTTTAAGGCTTAAATCATTATTTTTTCTAAAAATATGTGATTTTAGCAAAAATCAAAATCTCTCAAAAATTGTATACTAGCTTTGTGGGATCACCCATTATGTCTATTTTGTTAAATCCAATTAGCTAGATCAGTAGTAGGTCGTTTGGCTATCATTTTTGTACTTTATGTTTTCTGTCCATATGGATGTTGGCATGCCCGAGAGACACCAACGCACTGTGTTGTCATCTTAGATCCATGCTGCCATCCTCAGATGGAGAGTTGTTTGTGGTATAGTTTAGACTCCAAAAACTGGCTCGTATAGCCCCAAATAGACTTTCGGATTAGTAGAGCAACAAAAGCACTTGAGAGTGCTCTTCATTCTCTATCTTTGACTTGAAACACCCTTTAGAGTGAGGTAAGTTAGGGAAGGCCTCCGTTCTCGGCTCTTTGTGACTTGGGGCCTTGGTGTGGTTAGTCCCCCACTCTTACAATTATTACAAGGAAAATATACATCAATTTTTTTTTTATTTTTTATGCACTAGATATTGAATTTATCTATTTGGAAAAAATCACGAGAAAATAAAATTGTTCTCTTTTTTTTTATGTCAACTCAATGTTACTTTAAATACCTAAAATTTTAAGCAATTCAAAATTCGCTCTTAAATTAATTAAAAAATATAAAAACTTTGAAAATTTGAAAAATTATAGGAATAAACTTCATCAAGAGTTCTACATTTCATTAGTTTACATCATTTTAAAATTCAAAATATAAAGACCACTTTTATGCAGTCGAAGTTGATAATTTTTATTTATGCTGGTTGATTCCTTTATAACATGTGACATAGGTTTGTACTTGTATCCACTTGGTTGGATAGGTGATAAATAGATGTTAGTTTCTTTCTTGAATACACTAAATTTGAAAAAAGGTATATGATAGTTACATAAGCTTATTGGAAGAAGATTTGACTTTGGGATTCTATTAGAGGAATATTTATATGATTTCAATGTGACATTAGCAAGGTAGAGTACACTACTTTTCACATATGGTTGAAGAATATTGGTGTGTAGTTTTGGACGTTGCAATGGATTTGGTGGAGCTTGTAAGCACAAGAAAGCATGAATGATGTAGGATTGTTATGGGGGTATTTTTTTTCTTTTAATGAGATAGTCTATGGTTGACTCTATGTAGGTGTGTACCTTAGTTTTTTTATGATGGTCCAAATAGGCTCAGATTTTTATTTTCTTATGCCTTGGTAAGTCTAAAAAAATAGGTATTAGTTTTCTTCCAAATTTCTTTTGATTGAATTGGGAATAAATAGATATCTATGTTCAAAATGGATATCTATTTTCGTTTCAAATTTACTTCCTCCCCAAAAGTACAAGGTGATAAGACTTGGGAATCCCAAGGATATCTTTTCCATGTAAATGATGAGTTGGGGTGTTTACATAGATTCCCTTAACTCCATCCTTGATGTTGATAAATTTTTATTTAAATTTGATGAAATATGTAACTATAACATATGGGCCTACTTATAATTTTAATAGGTAACTATTAATATTCTACATTCATCATATCTAAATTCTTAATAGACATACTAATTGAAAAAAGTCTCATAAATATAAAGTGTTTATCTTTTTTCAAATATAAATGATTTATCACACTCCTAACTTCATTTATTATATGTTTAAAATAATTGAATTTCATATTTTTCACCAAGATAAGTTGGTTTAAAATAAATACTTTCAAAACTCATAGTAAATTTCTTACAACTAATTATTTAAGTTTACAATTTTTTTTCATAAAATTATGCATGAAAAATACTCATGTGTCCTTTTACTTATTTAAATTTTGAAAAAAAAAATGATCATACTTAAGTTGGCTAAAATGACACATATTTCTTATTTTGCTAAAAAAAAAGTGCCTAATTACAACATCCAATTTAGACCAAATTTTAATTATATTTAAAAAATAAGAATCCCAATAAACTACATTCAATTTCGTAAAACTTTTATTACTGCATATATTTTAAATCTTTATTTAATCCATTCAATATATTATCATCCATCATGATTTCACACTTACTCATAGAAACATTTTATATTTTGTAATATTATGGTACAAGTCTATGATGGAATTCATTCATTTTATATTATATTTCCAAGGAGAGGTTGAATAGGAGACCTTATAAATGTATTTAATGGAAAATCAAAACTAAGAAAAATACAAATTATTCAACAATTTATCAAAACTAAGCAATCCCATATATAATAAAAATTATTGAATTGAAAATTGAATAGACCAAAAGTAAAAATTCTAGATATCACACACACAATCAAATTCTTATTTTCTTTTTAAATGTACTTATATTATATTAATTCCCAACTATTATTTGTCATTTGTATTTGATTTATTCCTTTAATATGCTTGTATCTCCTTAAAAATCATTTTATATTAATCATTGTTGCAAAGCATGAATACTTGGTGTAGGTCTTCCAACATTAATCATAATTTTAAATTGTTTTTCAAAATTTTATAATAAAGCTCTAAATTTGATAGTGTTTTTTTTGACAATTAGTTATTTAAAATTGTCTTCCAAATAATAAGATTTATCTTATTTTGAGAAAAAAAATATTATAGACTATATATAAAAATAGTCATATAGAAAATTTGATGGTCTATCTAAAATTGTCATTTTAAATAATAGAGCCTTCTTAAAATTATAATTATGTGAGAAGTGTTTATAGTAGAAGAATGAAGTTTGAAAGTTTGTGTATATATAAGATAAAATAATAATACAATAATAATATAATAATCATATAATAATATAATAATATATTGTTAATATAATAATAATAAAATAAAAAACATAAAAAAAAGAAGATAAGATAATAAATAGTTAATTTTAACACTAAAATAACTAAGTACACTAATATAGCTATCAAATGATTACGTGGATTTTAGGAATACAAATAAATAAATTGAAAGATTTTAATTTTGGTGTTTATGGATTTTGATTGTGTTTGAAATTTTTGCATCAACATTTCACATTCTAAGATCCGTTCACCTCCTTATGCACTGCATCATCCTGATGGTGAATCAAGAAGTGTGATCCAAAATGTTGATACAAAAATTTCAAACACAATCAAAATCCATAAATAATAAAATTGAAATGATTATGAATTTTGAAAATGATGATTTTCCCACAAAACCTTTTGTCAATCTACGTTATAGATTTTTTGTTTTTTTAAACGCACTTAATGTGCGAATGACACGCTTCACTTTGTCTTTGTGAAATTACATCACTCTTCCTTGGCTTCCCACGATAATTCAATCGCACGCGGTTTCGTACACAAAGCGGTTTTGACCTTTCTCCTTCCTAATCCTATAATCAATTTCTGTCTTCCCATTATCGATCTCAGCGTTTTATTTAAGCTTTGACGGCGACTTTGCTTACTCCCGTCGATTTCATTTGTTTCTCTGAATTCCGCGACCGATTTCTTTCTCTCTACTTCAGGGATATTAGCCTCTCTATTAGGCTTTTAACACTCGACAAGATATTCCATTTGTTGCTCTCTATTCAGAGATTGGTCACTGCATATTTTCGTTTTAAATTCAAGACAATGGGAAATTGTGTCATTTCAGTGATTGGATTCCTTCGTTCTTGTTTTCTTTCAGCGGGAAATTCTTCCACTTCCATAGCACGGGAGGATCAGAGGGAGCTGGAAAATTCTTCTACATCCACAGGTCTACAGCGACAGATGGATCTGGGGGAATCTTCCACTTCCACAGTTCGGGAGGATCACAGGGAGCCAGAAAACGCTTTTGATGGAATTGCGCCGCAAGGATTTTCATTATCCTCAAAAGTAATGAAGAAGGAGCCACACGATGTGTTCATTAATCATCGCGGTTGTGATACTAAGCACAAATTAGCCAGCACTATCTATCACACCTTAGATCTGCTTGGGTTTCATGCTTTTCTAGATGTCGAGCTGGAGCTGGGAGACTCCATACCGGATGAAATACAGGAGGCAATGCATACTGCTGTACTTCATATTGCTATTTTTTCAGAGAGGTATGCGGAATCTCCTTGGTGTCTGGCCGAACTATCCTTTATGCTCAAAACTGGCACTCCAATTCTTCCTGTGTTCTATCATGTTAAGCCCGATGATCTCCGATGGGTGGGAAAAGGGAAAGGGCTCTACGCTCCTGCTTTTTCCCAACACGAAACGAAGGGCAGGTATTCCTCAAGCATGCTGGAGGACTGGAAAAACGCACTGCATAATATCTCATATATCTCTGGCCACATGCTCAACAACGAAAATGGGTAAGTCTTCGATTATCCCGCCTCTCCCGTTCATCAAATCATTTGCATGGTATGCATTTCTCTAGCAGAGATGTTTGTTTCGCCGTATTTATTTTGGTTGTGAATGTTTAGCGATGAAGGGATGCTGTTAAAGAGTATAGTGAATTCTGTTTTGAGAGTGATTAAAAAAGAGCCGTTGGAGGTAGCCAAATATCCAGTTAGAATGGATGAAATCGTAGAAGACTTTGAAAGAAGTCGACAAGAATATATTGAGAGTGAGCAGCAAGTACAGATTGTGGGGATCGCTGGGTTTGGCGGCTCTGGTAAAACTACACTCGCAACAGAGCTTTATAATAGGAAAAGCCCTTCCTACAATCGCTTCAGTTTTGTGCATGATGTGCGAGATGCCGCATCCAAAAATGCTTTGCATACCAAGCAGAAGAAACTCCTGGAGGACCTCCGTATTCAAACTGTATCATTTGACAACGTTAGGGAGGGCAAGAGAATTCTAGAGAAAAGCTTGATATCTCTTCGCCTGCTCATAGTTTTGGATGATGTAGATCACGAGGACCAACTGGATGGTCTTCTACCCCCAAAGGAGAGCCTCGGATCGGGTAGTGTTGTAATTGTTACAACCCGTGAAGGGGATGTACTTAGAAAGTGGGGCATCACATCCATTTACAAAATGCAACCACTGCAACATTTTCATGCCAAGCAGCTGTTCTGCTGGCATGCTTTCTTACAGCCTTTCGAACTGAAAGGCTTTGAAGATTTAGTTGAAAATTGCTTAGATGCTTGTAATGGGCTGCCTTTGTCTTTGAAGGTCATTGGAGGACAGCTTTACGGTAAAAGGTCCAAGGATTATTGGGTTTCTCAGCTAGACAAGATCCGGAGAATATTGCCCAAGGAAATTATGCAGAGGCTGAAAGTGAGTTATGATGCCCTCGATGAAGATGAGAAAGAAATATTCTTGGATATTGCATGTTTCTTTATTGGTGAAAGAAGAAGTTCGGCAATTGCTGTGTGGGATGGATCAGGCTGGAGCGGTCTATGTAGTTGGGAGACGCTTCACAACAAGTGCCTTGTTGAGGTGGATGAGAAAGAGTGTATAAGGATGCATGATCATCTCAGGGATTTGGGAAGGGGAATTGCAAAGACACACTTACCATCGCGAATCTGGTTTGAGAGACAGAGTATGCCCATTCAGGTGAAATTAAATTGTTCCTGTCATTAATCATAGCACGGAAACCCTGTTTTTCTGTCTAAGTCTTTTTCTTTTCTGTTTTCCCTCTAATTCAATTGAAGTTATTTTGTTGCTTTTTCCACTTTAGCGAGGAATGCCGATTCGAGGGATAATGGCTGCCATAGGTCTAGAGTACGAGTTTCCTGGCTGCCTCGCGCTTTTCAACGAGTACATGGAGATGATGAGAATCTCGAATCTTAGGGTTGGATTACAGCTTCTTCTTCTTAAAGAAAATTATTTTACCCAAGAATATGGGGCGCTATCGAGAGGCCTTTTGTGGCTTCGATGGTCTAGCTTTAACCACGGATATATTCCATCGTGGCTCTTACTGGAGAACATTAGAGTTCTTGAGCTTCTAGACGCTCGGAAGTTGGAAGCATTGTGGGAGGACGCACATGTAAACGAAATTTGCTTTGTTGTTTTTCAGTGAGAATGAATGCTTCCGTTCTTTTTAATTGTTTTTAAGTTTTAACTCAAATAGAATTGAAAATTTGTTTGAACGCAGCCTCCTTTGCAATTGAGAGAGCTTCTAATTGAGGAAGTCCCCAAGCTCCAAAGTCTTCCTAGGTCAATAGGCCATCTCAAGCATTTGAAAAGACTATCCTTGGATTGTTGCCTCAGGGATTCGGGACCAGCGAACCTGCCAGAAGAGTTTTGTCAACTTCACTCGCTGGAGCATCTGGCCTTAACAAGATGGTACAAGCTATCAAGTCTACCTAACCGTTTTGGGGACTTGATAAAACTCCAGCATATAGATTTGGGCCTGTGTCAGAGTTTAGAGATGTTGCCTGTGTCTTTTAAGCAACTGATACACCTCGAATATCTCAATTTATGTCGTTGTGGCAAGCTCACCTTAGAGTCAGATATTCTGGAAAACATAACAAAGCTCAAGTTTTTTAATGTTTCAGGATGTGACAAGTTGAATGCATTGCCTAACAATATCACAAATCAGGCTTCTCTCGGAGAGCTCGATCTGAGTTACACCAGCTGCTTAAGGGAATTACCAGCTAGAATTGGTCAACTAAGCAAATTGAAAAAGCTCCAATTTACTTACTGTCCATGGTTGACAAGGTTACCAACTTCTGTGGGAAACTTGTCCAACTTAGCCAGTCTTCAACTTATAAGATGTGACAAGTTGGAATATCTACCAATAGAAATTGGACAGCTGTGTAGTCTTAAAATTTTGACAATAATAAGATGTCATGAATTGTATGAGATGTCGAATTTGGCAGGATTAGTTTCCTTAAATAATCTTGATGTCGAAGAGTGCCATAAAATAAAGAAAATAGAAGGTTTAGAACATTTGACATCACTAGAGGAGTTGGTTGTATGGACGTGCTGGATGGTACCTGGTATACACAGTTTGGGGGGCACAGAGAGACTGCGGAAGGTGCATCTGAGAGCAGACAACATATCAGCTTTTGAACCTTGCATTCAAAGCATACAGTTTGAGGTAATAGAGGTTGCTAAAAATATCAAAATCTTATTGTAAAAGTAATTTTTTTTTGTTTAACTGAAGTGTTTTGCAACTGATTTGCAGAAGTGGCCATGGGAAATGACAATATCTGGAAGGATCTTTCCTGGTGTTCAGTCCATTTTGGATTCGTTCACTTTTCCTGGTCTTGCCGTGGTTGACTCCATAGAGACGCATGACTATTTCAGTAGTTTTAAATGGTGGAGTTTAGCGTGCTGGGAGACAAATTTGTCAAATGCGGCTATACAATATTATCTTGTTCGTTCCTTTGAAGGAAAATACGAAGGGGAAAGTAGTGGCGTAGAGTTGAGCGAGGGAGAATGGATAGTGATAAGTGTCTTCAAAGAAGTTTCTGCGTATATCAAGAACGGAGAACGCCCTCTTCAAGAAACATTAGATGGCTTTCCCCGTCGTTTTGTTATATTGGGTGGAAGGTTGATAGTTGGAGAGAGAGGCACCGTTGTTGAAGGTTTTAAGCAACTCTTTCAAACTCTTTCTAAGGCCACATCTATTAGTTGATATTATTGTTATTAAATTGGAAATTTTAGTGTTAATGTTGTACTCTGTCTTCCAAGAATCAAGGCAGTAAAAATAAAAGTAATATTCTATTTTTCTTTGGCATATGTTTATTATGTATAGTAAATAGTATTAGATATGACATGAAAATTAAATGCAATTTTATAAATGTTTTATTTGTCCAATTCAATGTTTTCATAGTGAAAATGTAATATAACAATATTTATAGATTAAGTGAAGAATACAAACTTTTCTACATAAATTTATTGTCAATAAATTATATAAATATTCATACTCTATTTTATATAATTGAAATATTAATAATTTTGTTGAGAAATGGTGAATGTAGTTTTAGAAATAATTAAATATTTAAAAAGTAGATAGTAGTATGAGGTTGCTTGATTGAAAAACTAGGACACATGTCAAATGTTTATTGTTAAGAGTAGAAGATATTAGTGATGCTCAAATATATGCCTTCAAATTAGCGAACAACCTATCTATTGCTCTAGGTCACTTCTATGATTATGTATTTGATCAGACACATGTAAAATTGATATGTTCTTGATTATCTCACCACTATTCTTCAAAATTTTGCTCCTTTATTGTCTTGATGATGTTAGCAATCTTAGAATAGTTCAATGTAGAAACATTGTAAGCAATACTATGGATTGTGGAACTATCATGAATATTAAATTGATCTTAATCAATTCTAACATTAAAACTAGTATTCACATTTTTCTAGTCTATTTTTTGTAGGGATAATTACTCTTTTGTGCCAAAAAATGTAAAGCTACCAAGTCAACAATTAAATAAAAGATCTAGAACAAACACTTCCAAGAATGGATGACACCTTAGATACATTTTCAATGGAAATACCTTAATAGATACTCTTGATAATGTGCACAAGTAGTTACAATAGCTCTAAAATGCATCTATGGGATGATTTAGCATGATGTCTAGAACAACCTATTGCTAGACCTTTAAATACAATACCAAGTATCACAAATGAAACATTTCATATCTTGAGTTGGTACACAATAGTGATAAAGATAGGTCAAGTTGACCATACACTAGATTTTAAATTATAAAATTGAAAGGGTTAGTTTATGATTGTGAAAGTGATCTAACCACTTCCAAGAGTGCAAATCCAATCTTGGAATAGAAATAGTTGAATCCAAGGGTCATGAATAGTCCTCAGTAATGAGTGAAAATAACAATGTATAAGAATTCAATTGCATGTCCACTCTTAACTAAAAAAACACCATTTGTATGCTTGAAACTTGCTAATGCATAAATGTTTCTCTAGTTGTAGTGGACCCAAAACTTAAAGAAAAAGGAAATGCAATTTTAATCATTGCATTTTATCCCCACTTTGATGTACATGTGAATATCAAAGTAATGTATGCCAAAGTATAAACACACACAACCAACAAGAAAATAAATACACAAATAAATTCACACAAAAGAAGACACATATGGAAGTAGATTATGTATTGGTACATGTTTTCTTGAAATGAATGCTACATCTTGGAAACCATATAAAACATAAACTGAAAGGTCAATAAGTAAAATAATGTGGGAATTTGAAACATAATAAATGTGATTTTCATAATCAAAATAGAAAAAGGAAAAGGAGTGGGGTATGACATATTTCCCTTAAAACAATAAATATAGCTAGACAGTGCCACACAAATCCGAATGATGTGATACCATCCTTTGATAGCCTTGAATTATGTGACAACCTTATGACTATTCTTAAGTAAGAGGGACATTTATAGTCTCCACGACCCTTCCAATTAATTGCATACAAGGAATGCAAATAAATTAGAGTAAACTAGAAAATATATATTGAAAAGTAAATCCAATGAAGATTAACAATCATGACAAAATTAGTGTCATATGATAAAAAAATGGAGTACAAGTATTGAAGAGGAAAAATGCTTGATTTCTTATTTGATGAGCTATAAAATAATTTATACAAGAGAAAAATAATTGATATAACTGTAACTACATAACTAGCTGCAACTATATAACAAACATAACCATAACTATTGTCTAAACTAAGCAATGATTTATTTATTATAAAATATAATATTAAATGCTATTCTAACATTCCACCCTTATTACATTGTTGTTGTAAACTTGAAACAACTCAAATTTTACTTTGACAAGAGACTTGGTGAGTATATCAATTGTCTAAGAATCTATTAGGCAATATAGAGCTAGATGTGGTGGTTCAATACTTGTTATTGAATGCAATTGAATTTGACTTGAGTATGCTTTAACATTTCACAAAAAATTGGATTCTTCACAATCTTCAAAACAACTTGATTGTTGTGATAAATAATAGGTGGCTTTTATTCAAGAATGTCCATTTTAGCTAGAATGCAACAAAACCAAATCAATTTGCACATAACTCCTCATGCAACATGATATTCAGCCTTAGTGGAGAGAGAGAGAAGCAACATTTTTCTCCTTACTAATCCACAAGGAATCTATTGATCCAACATGAAAAAATTCTATAGCTAACTTCATGTGATCAATAGACTCAATATAGTTCGAGTTGGTATAACCCTACGAGAACTGAGGGGTATTTTAATATTCTAAAAAATAATTAACTATACCTCAAATATATCTCAAAATATGCTTAGATGCAACCCAATTCTATTTCTTTTTCTCCTATATATAAATATCAAAAGATAGCTTACAATAAAGCATAAGTCTAGTTTAGTATAAGTAAAGTAAATGAGATTCCTAACAAGCTATCTATAAAGAGTTGTATCTACTTGAGGTTAATATTTTTGGTTATTGAAATATAGGTTTTGAAGGGGCCTTGAAACCCTTTACAAAAAAAGGAATGCAGCTTGAGAGATATTACAATAGGAAGCAACCACAAAGAAAAAAAGGTAGATAACATCACTAATAAGAAATCAATAAACAAGCAACAAATGTGAAGCAGACCAAAATAGAAAAGCAACTACAACAAGTTCTTCAAGATGATCCTCATTGTGTCCAAGTATTTAGTGATAAAATTTTCATGCATCTCCATAACCTCTTTCACTTCCTATACTGGAATAGTAGCACCTTTCTTAGTATTTCTTTTGGTCCTAACAGAAGGGTCAACATTACTACCTTTTTCCAATTTTCTTATCAAGTTGCCATCCTCCACCTCATGCACATATTTTTAAAAAATAAGAGGCTTATAATTCCATTTCCTAGCCTTTTCATTTAATATCACCAACCCCTCTGTACTATTCAAGAGCGAATCCTGGCTAACATTGACAATAGTGGATAGGTCCTCTTGAATTTTCATGATTTTATGCTCAAGAGCGACAATTTTGGGATCACAATCCACTCTTAATTTAGTAGCATCCTCTACAAATTTTTTAGGGTGATATTCATGGTTTTGATCTTGTTATACACTTTCCCCTTCAAATTGTTGTTATTCATAACACTAAAATTGAACCTTGCCAACGAATCAAATTTACCATGTAGATAGTTGACTTCAAGAAGGAGCCACATGAAGAGCTCAAGAAAACATTTGCTTCCTCCTTAGCCATAATAGAAACATTATTAATATCCAACAATTCCCAATTCATTCCCTTTCCTTGAAAAAGAACACTCAAGATGATCCTCAAAAACTTACTAGCAGTAGGGTTCATCTTGTCTTTACCGTTACCTGCAGACTTTGAAACAACATAGGGCATCTCTAGATCAATCATATTGTTAGAATTCTTCACATACTCTACTTCAAGGACCACCCTAAACACACAACTCCCCTTCTCCCCCATGACAAGAACTTGAATAGGCTTCTCACCAACCTAAGGATCATGGGAGTAACAACTCCCCTCTCTGTACCTCGGGCCAATTTAGGAAATCTCTTCCCTGCATAGGATTTACCCACCATCCTACTCTCATCTTCCCCAACTAAAATTTTCCTCTTCAAACCAGACGAGGGGGGGGAGGTGGAATCCATTTTCTTGGCACCCTGATTTCCCTTCCCTATCTTCACATAACCTCTACTCTTGACCCCAACCAAAGGGGACCTTTCCAATTCTAGATCAATATGTAAGCCATTAGACCAAGAAAGGGAAGCCTCCTTCATATCCTTCTTCCAAGACTGATTCACATGATCATTCAGAGGAGTAGATATTTCCTCAAACAAACTTGACTCACCTTTCACTTCCTCAAAATCATTGGAATCTTCACATGTATCATAATCAAAAGGCACATCCTTAGATTTATGAGCTCTATTCAATCTAGGGGTTGCAATCACATATCTTGCCTTGATATGTTCAGTAATTAAGAGCATTAGCCCCTCATGCAAGAAAGGGTTATTAGAGTTTCTTCTAAAATATAGGATGCCATTTTCCAAGGATAAGAGTAGGTAAAACATAATCGACATCAAATTACCATGATGAAAATGTTTGAGCAACATAAAGTAGTAGCCATAGATGACAAAGAATCTTCATTCTAGAGTGAAGTATCATATTAACATGCCATCGCCACTTCTCCCCAAATGGGTTTTATGGAATGCCAGTCATAAACACCACACCAAAACCTATTGATCTTCACTCTTTCCTTATCACATAGGAAGATATCCCTCATTGATTTAGCCACCCCCTTCTCTCTATAAAATTTCCTACCTTGAGTGGAAAGGTTGGTGACCTCTAATATGAACTCAATTAAATTTATCTCAACCCCCAAAATCCTTAGAACTCTATTGTGCCAACTATTAACAAACTCTTGATAGATTTGAGAGTCATAACCATTGAGCTTCAACATGAATGGCGTGAGCCCACCTTTGTCTAGGATCTCCAAGGCCAAACCATTAGCCTTCCTATCCTCACACGTTACAGGCTCAATCCTACACCTCTTGCCCCCCATTATCAATAGCTTAGCTGAGCCCATAGTCTTCTTCCTGAAATGGAATGGTGTCCATAAAAAATGAATACACAAGAAAGAAAGGAGAAAAATAACACCCAAAAGGTGTTTTAATATGACAATCTAGGTACCAAGATTCATTATTGTTGCTTCTATAAGGAAAATTTTCCACTCTTGGAGACAATTTCTAAGATACATGAAGCATGCCACAAGTATAATCAACACATATAAAATTATGAGGCCATACTCTGATACCTCTAAATCCTATTCTGACCTCCAACATATGAAACATATGATAGTTGATCATGTTACCAACAATTGATTGGAGTGTTCTTGGCATGCGGTCATTAGAGTCTCAATACCTAGATAAGGAGACTTCCAAATTAGCAAGGAAATCAGCCACACCATTAGTTTCCCTATACACTTGGGAAATGTAAGACTCTTGAAAGGCATTTAATATATAACAATAGAGTCTTCTATATAATGTGTTCAATTGACCAGGAGGGAGGATTGGCCCTTTTTAGATAGTTAACAATGTTCATAGATTCCCCCTCCAACCAAAATTTTCTCACACCCTTCTCCTGAGCATGTTTTAAACCATGATAGGCTACACAAAATTTAAGGTTAATAATGTTATAGAGAGAGTTGTAAATAGTTCCCATTAGATTGGACACATATTTACAACCAAATATCCTATAATTTTCTATGAGTTTCTTGGAATATTTCATCTGTGAGATAAAAATATGATGCTTCTTTTGCCATATCTTGGAGCCAAGATAATAGTGAAGTAACGCCAAGTCTGTGATGTCGAAGGATTTATTTAGATCATTCTATACATCACTCATGATATTTTCTAAGATTCCTACGATCTCAAGATCATATGCATATAAAATAATAATGAAAATCTCTGAGCCTACCTTCTTAATATACAAATTTGAATATGAGGGGTTATAGGTGAAACCATGTTGCTATAGGTGACCCATCTATTTTAATGTATCGTTACCTAAGGCCTTTCTTAAGTCCATAAAGTGACTTAATGATACCATACACCTTTCGAGGATGATGTTCATCAATGAAAACTTTTGGTCTTTCCATGTATACTTCTTGTAGATTTCCATTTACAAAAGCACTCTTGATGTCCCTCTATTGAAGTTTCCATCCTTTCTATGCTGCCAATGCACTTACATCTATGATTTTTTTATTCTTTATAATGGGTGCAAAGTTATCTTCATAATCAATGTCATCATGCTCAACATATCCCTATGCAACAAGTCAAGCTTCATATTTATTGATAAATCCATCTACATTGTATTTTGTTTGGAAAATATATTTACAACCAATGGGTTTCTTCCTTGGAGGAAGATCGACAAGTTTCCATGTTCAATTCTATATCAAGGGGTCACACCTAGAATCCATGGCCTTCTTTCACTCTGGTTATCCTAGTGCTTCTTAAACTATATCATGTTTAGTGTTGTCAACAATTGAACTCATTAGTGCAATATTTACCTCATTTATCACTTGTATTCTTTCTTTGACTCCTAATGGAGTATCTAGGATCTAAAGTTCAAGTGGGAGTCCCTAATAGTTCTTTGGACCCATTTTTGACATTAATTCTATTGTTTATGTCAAGAATATTTTCCATATGGCCAAGATAAATGAATAATTATCCTTGTAGCTAATCTTCTTTTTGAGAGGATTCTTAATGCTCATCATCTGACTATGAGAGAAATCTTTGAGATATTTTTGTTTTGAATCTCCTCTATGTTTCGATGAGTAAAATAATGACTCATCACATATACTATATCTCAAATCTCATAAATCTTCTACATCTTAGGATTGATGAGATGATATGATTTTGAGGTAGTATTATACCACCAAAAATAAACTAATACAGTGTCTTGGGATTGATCTTCTTCCTATTATTAGGTAGTACATGCATACATATTGTACAACCAAATAATCTTAGATAGGAGATTGAAGGTTTATGACTGTAAGGAAGCTAAGGTAGCAAAACAACTTCCTAAACAAATTTTGAGAGGATAATAATGTAAAATTTTATAGATATTTAATAGTTACAAAAAATTAAATAGAAATAAACACAAATATCATGCATACCACAACATAGTGATTTACATATATGGGGAATTTAACCCTTTTAGGAGAAAAACCCCACACTCCAAAATCTACCCAATATATTATTTAGAAATCACAAAGATTACAATATACTTGCAAAGCAAGCTTCTCACATGAACTTATCACCAACCAGAGATCCAAAGGAAACATGGTTTCTATCAGACTCACAAAATACATCACAATACACAACCATAATACAAAACCCTCATAAAATAGGGTTTCCTTCTAGGGAAAGTCAAGTTAATAAAATATCGATTGTCAGATATGAGACATAATGATGAACTGTCCATATTTACAATAATAAAATATAAATAAAATTTATCTTTCACCCCCTCGTCATTGTTGGATGAACATTACCTTATGTATCAATAGTAACTTATGTAATTGCAAGGTTGAGACACATTTTCCAAACACACACTCCCTTACCTTTTAGATAATGAAATAGGAACTCAAAGCACATGGTCCATATAGTGGTAATATCATATAGGATGTTCCCTATAATGTGGTGTTATCAACCCCCTTTAGTGGTGGCATTATGTATGATGTCCTTTAAAGTACGACCTTATGTTATATTGTGATGCCCTTTTAGTTGTGATATTATATATAATGTCCCCTAAAGCATATCCTTGTCCCTCATATAAAAAGGTTATACAAGATACCCTTTAAAAATTTGACCCTTTCAATTCATGTTCAAACCCTTCCCATTAGTAGTAGCATTATACATGATCTCTTTTCAAGTGTGTTTTTTCATGGCATGAGTGTGTTCCCTTAGTAGTGATATCACACTTGATACCTCAAAGGTGTAATACTTTACTTCATGCTTTGTCCTATTTTGGTTAAGGTTCCATGTATGCTACTCACTACAATGTTTTCTCCAACGTATTGAATAGTTTCCTTCGAAAAGTAATGATAAAATTGTTGGCATGAACCCTTTATGGTGGTGTTATATAGTTGATGCAGAGAAGGACTCAACTAAACCAACTTGACACTTTCAAAAGACTATTCCACTTGCAATAATGCTTTGGTGACTTCTAATGCAACTTGGTAACCTTATCCATGAAGCCATTAGTTTCATGCACATACTATACCGTACATGTCTGTACCATCAAAACTCAAACTAAAAAAAAGTAAAATCTAGAAAATGCAGTCCCATTTCATGAGAAATTTCACTTTTCTTTCATTCCCTTCTTCACTAACCTTCTGCAACCCCCTAAGCTCAAAATTACATTGCATATTTACCATATTACAACCCATTCCAACTATTTGTAATGGTTTCTTGATTTGCATACATAACCTTTTCTTTCTTTTTTGCCACTTTGCCAAAGTTGCATGACAACTTTTTAACATTTGACAACTTTTACATTTTTAAACCAATGACCCTATTAACACTCCAAAATGGATCAACATGATCCCACATGGTCATAAATGACCTTATTAGACACCAAAATACACAAAAACCCTAAAATCCAAATATTTGCAACATGACTAAAAATGCATCAAAAGATGCCCCTACATCATACTTCCCAAGGAAAATGAATTTGAGTTCCATCTCAAATGATGGCCTAATTTTCTTTCTCTTCTTCCAATTGTGCTACATGTGGGGCCATTCTCCATGCTTGTCTTGATCTTCTCCACCCGTGCCTTGATCTTCACGCTTTTGTATCATGCTTTCTTTTTGGAACTCCTAATAATCTTCTTCTCAACTGCAAGACTCCAAAATTCTATTTCTCTATCATATTCCTCATTATTGTTGTCCATTTCTTCATCTTCTGTCAAGTAGGAATGCTTGACCAATTGTCCACATTGTTCAATTTCTTTATCCAACAAATCATACTCATGACCAATAATCAAATCTACAACTTCCTCATACAAATTCTCATGGAAATTGAAACTTTCCATGTGTCCACCTTCTTCTTGTTTATTCTCCATCATTTCATTATTAAATTCAAACAAATTAGAATCAAAATATGCACATTATTTACCTCATTTTTCCTTGTTGTCCCAATTTTTTTGTCATCATTTATTGCTTCCATATCCATGTCTTCATGTCCTTCTATCAAGCCTCCTTCAAGCAACTTGTTTATTTTCTCCATCTCCTCTTTCCATAGAAGATCATTATCTTCTTCATCCACTTGTTTTTCATAATGAGGCTCTTCAAGTTGTGTCATCTCTATGTTTGCATTTGCTGCAAATTCTTTCTCTGCATCCTCCAAACGATGTGTTATCATGGCTGCAACTCCACACTTAACCACTTCATTCATGTCTTCAAAAATATAGTCATATGCTACCATATCTTCTTTCTTTTCACTCTTTTCCTCCATACATGCTATTGTTATCTCCAAGGTATCAACTCTTTCATGAGTTTCCTCTTCTTCACATCGCTACCCCACACATTGCATGTCCTCCAAAGGACCAAAAATCACTGCAATCTCTCCTTCCACCTCTTCAAAAATTCATGTTACTACTGTATAACCTTCACCTTCCAAGATAGATATCCTTTGCTTACTTCTTTTTTGAATAATCACCTTTATGGTCCATTTCACCTTCTTTCTCATTGGCCAATGCCAAACATTTTCTTGATATGCTTTCTCATGAAATTGTTGTAATAGAAGCTCAACACCTTTTTCAAACTCATTCATTCTTCTATCAAACTATGCATCTAGGCTTAGCCTATTGTCTTTCATCTTGTCCTTCTTTTTGAGGCCTTGTTTCTTATCTTGCTTTTGCATCTTGTTATCTCTTCTCATCTCTTCTTTCTTGGTTGACAACTTCTTACTCTTCAAGTCTTCACAAATTATTCTCCTCAACACTTCCATTCTTTTGGTATCCCAACACCTGCACACACACAACTACCATCTACCCAATAGGATTCTAGAAGATGCACTCTCCAAGACCTCTTTTACCCACTTCGTCTCAATGGAAGAAATCTACACACCTTCTACCCAGTTTCATCACTATTGGAGGATATAAGTTACCGTCTCTCTTTCATACATGCAACCAAATTTCTCTCACAAATCTCTTGTCCTAGTGCATACCTTGCACTCTCAGAGTCTTCTAGCTCTGATAGAAAAATTATGTAGAGGAAGGAATCAAACAAGACTAACTTCACACATTTCAAACAGGGCTTCAATGCAACTAAAGAAAAAGTGCTATTTTGTTCATGTTTGGCAACTTACTCATAAGACTAATGGCACACCATCAAGGAAAATAAAAATGGGACAACATGGAATATGATATTATTGACTTGTGTAGACCACCAACAACATACCACCATGATTTCCAATCCAACCTCCATGACACAGTGCATAGATTTCATCAAGCCTTCATTGAACTGGGGTTTTTGACTATTTTTTCAAACAAATGCAAGCAAACTGTCATTAAAAACTCCATAAAATTTGAAAACTATGAAATATCTTTTAAAGGGTTTTTATATATTCCAAAAACATACCTCTCCACAAATTTTCATAACTTTTTAATGGATGATTTAATCAAATATATTGAATTTTCTATGTCGCTAGAAACCTTAGGCAGGGTTTTGACCTGTAGTCACCAAAATAGTAATAAATTGCACAAAACGTGATGAAAATATACAAAACAAGTGAATTTGAAAGATAACTCTCTCCTCTAACTTCATAATTCACAAGAAATGCTGTAATTTATTGTACCAAGCTGTACCACGAGTTTCTTAGGCTGCAAATTCTGGAAAATGTTGTTAGAACATGGTGTCCACCAAAATGACCATAACTTTTAAAATATTCAATGAAAATTGATGCTACAAAAGGAAAAATAAAGTAGATTCATATAGAAACATGATGAAATCATTTTAAGATCAATACATGAGTTTTATAGGCCATGCCGAGTGACATAAAATGACTGCAACATTGGAAATAAAAAAAAGCTTGCTTCTGTTCAACCAAAACTTGAAAAATCAATTTCTTCCATCTCCATTCAACTATTGATGGTACATGCATGCATTTTAAAACATTTTTTTTTTTGGTTTGTAATAGTTTCTTTCTTTTTTTTCCACTTAGACAAAGTTGCATGACAACTTTTAGCAACTTTTTGACAATTTTAGCAACATTAACAACTTTTAAACCAATTACCCAAAACACTTCAAAAATGGATTAATATGATTTCAAATGGTCATAAATGACCTTATTAAACAATAAAACAGACCATCAACCTAAAAACCCAAAAATGACAAAATTAAGCTTATGAGGCTCCTGATGCCCCTACACCATACACCTAAGGGGAGGAAAAAAACTCAAGTCCACTTGAGTGAAGATCTTATTTTTCTTCTTGGTATTCCAATTATTCTACACTATTTCCTTGATTTCTTATTGGATTTTTATTTATAGTTTCTTCCACTTGTTTTCTCTAGGTTGTCTTCTAAGCTCCTTCTTTTCTTTCTTCCTACCAAGGTATTCCTCTTTTGGCATCCTCCTTTGAACTTGATCTCTTTCAAGAGCCTACTTCTCAATGATTTTAATCTCGTTGTCTAACAAACCTGCACATACATAGTCCAATGAAATATTAGAAGTAAATATTGAGACCTTGAGGTCTCCTCCTTGTCTCT
Organism: Sequoia sempervirens; assembly: GCA_007258455.2. Classification (NCBI taxonomy): domain Eukaryota; kingdom Viridiplantae; phylum Streptophyta; class Pinopsida; order Cupressales; family Cupressaceae; genus Sequoia; species Sequoia sempervirens. Next base: position 1,793 of record VDFB02323797.1, on the reverse strand, counting down.
TTGCACCATACACTCCACTTCAACACCCAAGAGATCTCCTCCATGTGTGCTATTGTGGGATTAGGATTGAAATTTTCCTCTAAGTGTCTCCTTTGATAAATATCAACTTCTAACACTTCCATATCAGTTGTTAATTTCTCTTGATTTTTATACACAAAGTAGTGTTCCTCTTTTCCCAAACCTACCATCTCCTTCCAAAGGATGTTAACAATCTTTATATATAGATTGAATACTTCCTGTTGCACTTCAGGGTTGCATTCATCATTGAACTTTTTAGTTTTTCCTATTGTTGCAAACAAATCATCATTCATATCCATTTATTTCAATAATAAATCATATAATTCATCATACATGTCATAAAAGAACATATTCTTTATTCATCAACCTTTCACTATAAAAAATAGAATGCAATATGCATTCACCAAGTATTTCACCTTCCTCAGGATGACACAGTATTCCATCTTTTTCACTTAGGATTTCTTCTTCATTTACTATTATGCCTGCATTTACATACTGAAAGCTTTCATTAATTTCAAAACAATGAGACTTACTTTCCTCCACATCTTATTCCCTGGATGGCTTGTAAAGTACTTTCAACCACCTTCTCAATCTGTTAGCTTCCTACTACTTCCTTCTCTTTTCCATCATTTTCTCAAGAGGCCACTTCACCTTCTTTCTCATTGGCCAATGCAAAGAATTTTCTTGATATGCTTTCTCAAGACACTATTGTAATACAAGCTCAACAATTTTTTCCAACTCGTCCATTCTTCTATCAAAATCTGCAACTAGGCTTACCCTATTGCCTTTCATCGTGTCTTTTTTGAGGCCTTCTTTCTTATCTTGCTTCTGCATCTTGCTATCTCTTCTCTTTTCTTGGATTCTTCTTGTGATGCCTCACCTAGGTTTTCTTCCCTTTTCCTCACTACCTAGTCTTTTGGCATCCAAGTTCTTCACTTCAACCTATCAACAATAACACACAAACTTCCTAAACTTCCCTTGCCTATATCTTTGGGCTATGATACCAAAATTGATGCAAAGGACTCAACTAAACCAACTTGACACTTTCAAAAGACTATTCCACTTGAAATAATGCTTTGGTGCAGGGTAAGTGCACCAAGATGGTCGCACTTTTGTGTCCAAACAAGAAAAAAACAAGCCATAACGTGTTCGCGTTATAACGCATTCGCGTTATGTCTTTTTAAAAAAAAAGGCACGAATCCAGTTTTAGTGCAATAAATAATGCATTCTCATTATAACACGAGCGCGTTATTTAATCCTAAATGGACATATCTCTACTGGTTAATAACGCACTCGCGTTATGATAAATTTGTCTTTTTTAAGCTTTAGATGGTACATTTATAGGGTAGAGGATTAAGGGTACTAGGGAGAGAGCTAGAGGGATTGAGTGAGAGAGAGGGAGATACTTCAGAGAGAGAGGAAGGGAGTGAAAGAGAGATACCCTCTCTCACCCTCTCCAACCCTCTCCCACCCTCTCCCATCCTCTCCCGCTCTCTCCCACATTATCCTACACTTTGCAACCCTCTCCAACCTTCCCTACTCTCTCCCACAATCTCCACCATATCCCACCCTCTCTTAACCTTTCTAACATCTCCTATAATCTTCCACCCTCTCCCACCCTCTCCCACTCTCTAACACTCTCTCCAACCCTCTCTCACCCTCTCCTACCCTCTCCAACCCTTTCCCACCCTCTCCCACTATCTCAAACCCTCTCCCACCCTTGCCTACCCTCTCCAACACTCTCTCTGGCCCTCTCCCACACTCTCACTCTCTCC
>VDFB02323796.1:71150-87532 GCA_007258455.2 Sequoia sempervirens | reverse complement strand
AAAATCAATTTGATTCAATGCTCCAACACACTAAATACCTGCAATTGGCCCAAATTCAATCTACCGAACCTTGTGGATTGGCTCTAACCCTTATAGTGTCAAGTATTGCCTCATGGTCATCTTTGTGAGCTTTCCATATATTAAATTAAGTGTTCTACCATGATATTTAATCAAGTGAATATTTGTTGCAACAACAAGGTTAGAGTAATGAAGAATATGCCTATATGTGTCAAATTCCTTGAATAACCAAACATATGATTTCTTAATAGGGTACCTTCTAAATCATGTTCTTGTGACAACAACAAACCCTATTGGATACTCAATACCCTCTCTATTAGTGATTATGGTGGTCAATATTTTTATCACCTCTAGATACAATGACACAAAAAAAATATGTTCCTTCTTCATTATTCTCATCAGAAATAACTACATACACATGACCTGTATTTCATTGAGTGAATAAATTAATTCTAGAAACCATGAAAAATGGAATAAAATGACTTAAAATTTTTATTTCAACTAATTAATAAATCATAATACTTGGTTGCACTAGGTTAGATACATGGTCAAATTCCATCGACACTTCCATTTGGTTCAACTACAGTGCTTGTGGAACTTGATATTTGTTAATGGGAACTAAAGGTCTACAAGACCATTTGTCAACCCACTCTTTTGACTCACAATCTTCCCATATAAAATCCATACATGTACAAAAGTATGCAATATCTCTTGTATAAATAAGTAGTGAACTTGCATTTGAACTTCTAAATGAGTGAAAATCACTCGATCTTGTAACTACATAACAATATTGGTAGTTTGCAATATTAGATTCATTACCAACCAAAAATATCTAGAAACCATAGACTTATCTTGATTCTTTGGTCCCATTGTGGAGTTACACCATGGCACAATTGTTGTTGCATTAGTCAACTTAGCACCACCTCGGTACTTCAACTCGTCTCTACCTAGGGCTTTTTTTACACATGCTCTGACACCATCATGTTCACCCTTTCCATGTCTAGCCTCGGTGAATTTCCAAAAATGTTGAACACCACTTGTCTCATGCATCCTAGTCAACCAATAGAAAATCCTTGAATTCTTGAATTGTGATGTGTAGTTATCTAACCATATGATGTGTTGATTGTATGTCATATTTATTTCCCTTAAATTATCATACAAAATTTGAAGCAGCCTACACAAACTCCATGGAATGAGTATGATCATCACTAATGTAGAAGTGATACTCTCTTGATATCTTTTTGTCTTTCTATGTGCTATCATGTGCATGCATGAATTCTATGTGTACAAAAATAGTAACCCGAATAGAGTTATAATACTAGGATTGCACTTAATTTTGTGGTTGCAATGTATAATTCTCAGTAAAATATAGAATAGAAACAATGGTACCAAGAGGAAATGTATCCTTACATAACTTGCATTGCTCATCCAACCATCAAGCTCTATGTGTATGCATTGTGTACTCATATACTATTTTCTCTTAAAAAATCCTCATAAATTTAGCTACATACATATTTGTATTCACTAACTCACATCTCTGCAACTCTTTTCCATCTTTAAGCCCATATGCCATTGTCTTGTATTTTCCAAAAGTAGCTAGTTTTTTTTCCAATTTCATGTGTGCTCTCTAAATGTAAATATTTTTGCAAATGTTGCAAACCACCACAAGTAACACATGATCCTTTCAAACATGACTTATAAAAAATCTAGCCATCGTCTCTTCTACATAATATACTTGAAATAGAATCTCTTGATGATTTAGGAGGGACTTGTATATCAGATTCCTGCAAAACATCGTTAGTATGCAAAGTAACACATATATGATGATAAATATCGTAATGCATGGAAAATTCAATATGCATCCTACAACAACATGTAGTTCGTGCATGATTTATCTTAACATAAAATGGCTTGACCATTTCAAAAATCCTTTGACTAATTCTCACTTGAGGATAACTTTGAATAAACTTTTCATAAATTGATTTTGAGTCATATCCAAAAAGTGTTTAGGATTTGGTTCACGATTTCAAGATCCTATTATCCTTCTAACAACATCTCTTTGATTGGGTGAAACTCTTGTGTTATCTTGCCAAAAAAATTCAATTAATGCTCTCAACAACAACCTTGTATTTGTGTAGAAGTCTACCCAAAAATGCCCATAGAGAATTATTACTAGGATCCTCAACTGTTTCACATCTCCAAATGACATTTAATAGTGTTCTAATTATTTTTAGTGACCTACTTATTTTGGTAATCAAACAAGATTTTTTAGTTTTGTTTCTTACTATAGTTGATGTTAGAACACATAAGGTAATGTTGCTATCTTTAGTGTGTGATGTTGAACCTATTGATTGATACACACTAATTAGATTTCTTACAATAGTTCTTTCACCATTGGTATTTGATGATCTTAAGCCAATGATCTCCATAATGTCATTAAAATTAAGATTTTTAATCATTCCAACAAATAATTGGCACCTTCTAGTTTCACTTAAGCTCTCAAAATAGTTTTTCCATATTTTATTAGTCATTCTTCTATAAGTGCTATCGATAATTTTGTCAGGCATTGGTTTCAAAATATTTTCATCTATGCCAATTAGATAAAAAAAAAAAATTAGGTGAGGAGGTGTTATGATTGGTGTGTTCTTGGTTTCCATTTGTTACATTTGATTGATCATTCCTTGTCTCAATAGGTGTGATGTTTGGCACTTTTTCTTGGTTTTCATTTGGTAAATTTGATCCATCATTTATATCTTCAATAGGTGTTTCAATGTTTGATTCTACATAATTTCAGTTGATATAGATGTTGTACCTTCTCCTCCAACTTTTCTCATTTCATGTAGTCTTTTCATGCACTCCCTTTGTTTTTAATTTTTTGCATCAAGTTGTTCGGGTGGTCCTCACTTATTCCTTCCCATAGTTAATATCAATTGTTCCTGAATAAACAAATTATGAATATATGTTAATAAATATTGTAATTTGAAAAAAAATGATTTACTTGATCAAATAACTTAAACAAATATGAAATTGCTTACATAAATTACTCTTCTTTGACATCTAAATGATAAATTACTTAATAAATTAACAAATTATCAATAAAATATGAAATAGTCATCAAAATTGACAATAAAAATTGTTATACAAACAAAAAAACATTTAACAATCAATTAATTGTCACATTTCAATGTATTTCAATCATTTGAAGTCAAATAAAACAAGTAAATCTCTTACATAGTTGGAAAAATGTACTAAAAAAGTAGAGCCTTTTGCAATGGGACCTTTAGCATGACTGCCATATGATTTTTTGGTTGTTACGAATGCATATAAACTAAAAAAAATGCCTACATGATATGTTTCCATAACACATACACGTTATTGGTCCATTAACTTAAGTTTTTTGCACTTTGGCCTCCATTTAGAAGTGCCTATAGTGTCAAAAAAACATGCACGCTTTTAACTTAATAAAAAAGTATGTGCTTTTAACTTTACAAAACACATACGTTCTTTGCTTAGTTTTGGGTTTGGAGGATGGACTGACCTTTACAAAGCATGTACATGCTTTTAACTTAACAAAACAAGTATGTTTTTTTCTTAGTTTTGGGTTTGAGCGATGGATTTACCTTTACATAAAATTTATGTTATTTTGACTAAACAAAAAAAGTAGTGTTTTGCTTAGTTTTGGTCTTATCATGGATTTAACTTACCAAAACATTATGCACTTAACCCTAAACTCTATACCCATAACCCTAAACCCTAGATACCTTATATAATCAACCCTAAACCATAGAGAGAGAGAGTTTAGATAGAGAGAGGTAGTTCTAGGGAACTAAATTCTATACCCTATACCCTATACCATCAACCATAAACCTTGTCCCTCAACCTTAGGAACTAAAGCCAATATTTTAAACCCTTATAATGTAATATTATAATATAATATAATATTATATTATATTATATAATATTTATATAATACAAAAGTGAGAGAATATAATAATACAAAAGTAGGAGACTTTATTATTTGTAATTTACTTACTTTTTGAATCCATTTTGAAATGTTTTTTGTGTGGGCCCTAATGCACTGGAAGTTGGATATTTTCAAGCTACAACTCGCCAAATTGGAGGAGCTGAAACTAGTAGCGGCTGAGGAACCTTGCTCCATGAGGAGAAAGAACGTTGGAAAATAACTACCCCGATGCCCTATCTATATAGTTGCTCAGTTGGATGCCACAGGGCCCTATCTCACTTTAGAGAAAAGGAGTCGATTGATGAAGGGAAGCCAGACTAGAAAGGGAGTCATACATAATCATGAGTCAAGTCACTATGCCAGAATCCTTAGTTGTGTGATGCTTGGGTAATCTTGTAGAATGCTCGGCCTGGTCTGGTTTGCATCATGTTATCTTGGCATGGTATGCCCTTGATCTAATACTTAATTTCCAGAGAGAGGGGGGTGGGGGAATGAGAGAAAGACTCTATAATTAGACTACTTTTTTATACTCCTCAATATTGCTTTCATATTGGATTACTAGTTTGTACTTAAGCTAAGTGCCATTAAAATCTATCTTTTCTCTTATATTTAGGGTTTGTAGGTTAGTGCTACTATGATACAGAGAATATTTTTGTTTGCTTGAAGCCTTCTTGGCTTCCCATTAAGGCTTGGCTCTCATAATAAAAACCCTTGTTGAAATCTTATTTTCAGGTTGTAGCTCGCCAAATTGCAGAAGTGAAAGGTCAATACCAAGGAGGAAGAGTTTGGATATGATTATCTTTTTTTGTTGTAGACTTTTCCAAATCTGAGCGCCCAATTCCATAAGCAAAGCCACCCAGATTCATTTTTTAAATATGAAATATTAGTTCTTTTGTGACTGGCAGATTTACATATATAAAGGGTCCATTTTTTGATGATTTGTATTTTTCTCAAGGCCCAAAAAGACTTCTGGTGTATGAATAAATGGAAAATAGAAGCCCCAATTTGTAAAGATCTATAAAGTATAACTGTTGTAAATGTTCTTGAGTTTCATTTGCTTTTTGAGTTTCAAATCCAAATGAAACTTTCAAGAAAATAAATTAATTGTAAAATAGCCAGTAAGACAATGACTTGTCAGTGAGATTGTAACCATTGAGGTTTTGATTTTCCAATGAGGTTTAATGAAGTAAATTTTCATACTCATAAATACTATGTTGTGGCTCCTTTGATTTGTGATCTATTTGTGATCAATCATATTTGTTCAAGCATTTTAGTCTTCATTTCATGGTGCTTCTCTCAACATTTGTACTTGAAGTTTATATTGATAAATTTGTGAGGATTAATTAAGTTAGATTTGATTTGTAATTTGAATAACTAATTCACCCAAATAAATGACTAAACCAGGACTAAATAAATGAATACCATGACTAAAAAAAATTAGTACAATGACTAAATAAATGACTACCATGACTAAAATAAATGACTACAATGATTAAATAAATGACTACAATGACTAATTAAATGACTACCATGACTAAATAAATGACTACTATGAATAAATAAACAATTACCCTGACTAAATAAATGACTACCATCACTAAATAAATAACCAGTTAACAACAATCAATGACTAAATATACTGCCAAATTGATCAATCAAAAGATTCAATAAATGATTAAAAATGGTTTATTCATAAATTTGGTTGCGTTATAAATGACTAGCAATAAACTAATAATAGTCATGACCAAACTAATGGTAACATGACCAATTTTTAGTAGTTTTTTTAGTCATTTATTGTTGTTTTTGTACTAGTGAGTGTTGCATTATGTTTTATTAGTATTGTCATTGGTATCAACCTCAAATGTAGCAATGATAAGTACTTGTGGAGTTCAACCTCTTGTGTGGTTGAGACGTTGAGAAAGTGTTGCAAATGTTGATATGATAGTTGTGGTGCTTGGATTCCAAGTGCTTTTGAGAAAATTTGAATAAAAGAGAGTTCAGTGTGGTAGAGTGGTGTTATGGTTTTTTCTCTACATTTCTTTTGTATTGAAGCTATGCCTATGTGGTTTAGATATGTTGATCAAAGGTTTTCAAAGGTGTTATATCCATATTTTTTGGTTTTGGATTGTTCTGCAAAGGAAGTTGTGTTCACTAGTGTGTGAGCTGTGAAAACATTGTGTTTGGGAGAAATGGTTTTGCTCCACATTTCTCTGCATTGTTGTTTCTGGTCTTGCAGATCTAGGAGTGTGCTTATATTATTTGTATCTATGGCCCCTTCAATTTATTCATGTTTTGGTGCTCTGCAAGGTTAGATTCATGAGTTATAGTATGTGGAAGATTAACTGGTTGTACAAAATGAATATATTTTTTCAAGTCAATGTTGTTGTGAAGGAGTTTTTGGATTTAAGGGTGTTGATGGAATATTCTAGATTGTGTTTAAGTGTTGTGTGTGGTACGTGAGTCATCTTTGAATCAAATGAAGTGTGTACTTGAAAGTTTAATGGTGTCAACATGGGTTTGGTCAACCTTGGGTGTTTACACTAATTGTGAATGTGCTTCAATGTTTGTGGAAGTGTGGCATGGTGTGTGTGTGTAGATTTAGGTCCGAGTTAAGGTGTGATGTGTTTTTCCTTCACTCCTCTCCATTATGGGAATGTTTTGGTGCTGACCTAATTTGAATTTGCACACTTTAGGTGCATAGCTAACCTTAGAGTTTGTTTTAAAGGTTGTGGATTGTATATATGTGTGATGAATTGATGAAGGATTTGTGTATGTATGTTATAATTCAAGGTTTTGTGATATGAAGTGAAAAAGTGTGAAAAGCATTGTGAGCTTTAATGCTTAAGACTACTAGAAGTAGTGAGTAGAAAGTGTATACATTCTTTAGTGAAAGTGAATGATTTGGTGATGCAGTGGTGGATCTTTTTTGTTGCTATGAGATGGATTTCTCATTGTAAAAATCTTCTATCTTATTCTTTCTAATTTGGTATTGAGCCTTTGGTAGTGAGCCCTTCATTCTTTTGGGAAATGAGCCTATTATATTTGGTGTTGTAATTACTTCATATTGTGAGCTAATCCTCACTATGGCTTTTCCCTTTTTGATTTTCCCATGTAAATCCGGTGTTCTATTGTGTATGGTCTTGATGTGTTTTTGTTTTTTGTATTTAATTTCATACTAAATCAGTTTAACATATTAAGGATTAATAAGGACTTGAATGGTAATGAGGGTTTTGATGTTTTAATGTACAACTGATTCACCCCCCCTCTCAGTTGTCTTGTGCATTCAAGAATCAGTATCAGAGCAAGGGTCCTTAGAAGAAAGCTTAACCGCTTGAGGTAGATCTGTATGGTGTACAAGGAGGCTCCTTTGTTTGATGGATTAGATTATACATTCTAGAAGACCAGGATGGAAGGTTTCCTTGTCTCCTTAGATTTTAGAGTTCAGAAGTCTATTGAATTTGGATATACTATACCTACAAATGTTCCTAGTACTTTGATGATGAGATCAATGTTTATAAGAACAATGGAAAAGAAAGGTATGCTCTCTTGAGTGGTCTTTCTAATTCAGAACTTGTGAAACTTATGAGCTACAAATCTACTAGTGAGATTTGGAAAAAGCTAGAAATTATCTATGAAGGAGATGATAAGGTCAAGCAAGCAAAGATGCATAATCTAAAGACCAAATTTGAAACCCTGTGGAGGTTAGAGGATGATGTCATAATCTACATGCATAGAGTGGATGAAGTTGACATTCCATCAAAGGCCTTGGTGGAAAACTTGAAGAAGATGAGGCGGTAAATAAGGTACTAAGAACTCTTACTAAATCTTATAATAGTTTCTGCTATTAAGGAAGCTTGGGATTTAAGTAATTATTCTAGAGATTAATGGTTTGGTGTTTTAACTCAGTTTTAATTTAGAGAATTTGGTCCAAATGACCCAATAAAAGAGACTACTTTTAAAGTTGGAAAAGTTGAAAAGAATGAGGAATCAAATCAGGATGATGTTGATGAAGTAGAAGAAAACTTTGTGAGGAGATTTAAAAAGGTCATTGGAAAATACAAAGGTAAGTTACCTTTCAAATGTTTTAATTGTGGAAATATAAGTCATTATGCTTCAATATGTTTATTCAAAGCTTCAAATGCTAAACATAAGAAGAATAAAGGTAAATCAATTAAGAGAAGTTATTATATTAAATAAGATTCCAGTATATTTAATGATGAATTTGATTACCCGGATGATGAAAGTGATGAATGCTTGTTCATGGCTCTAAATGTTGGAACTAATTCTACTAACTTTGAGAAATGTATGAAGGAAAGTGCTTTGAAAACATGTCATAATATTGAAGGAACAATGTTGAATGATTTTCATGCTAGACTGGAGAAGACTTATTAGATCATTGACAGTGGATGCTCAAATCACATGAGAGGTGATAAGATTAAGTTTGTTAAACTTGAGAAATTTGAAGGAGGTCTTGTTAAGTTTGATGATGATACAACTTAGATATGTGAAAAAGGTTCAATCAATTTTGATGGCAAGCATAATACAGATGATTTTCTTTATGTTAAGGGTCTCAGGCATAACCTTCTAAGTGTAAGGAAAATGTGTAGCAAAGGATATAATCTTGTGTCAAATCCATTGATGTCAAATCCAATGACATACATGGTGAATTTATAAAACTAAGAATCAAAACTTATGCAATATCACAAACTAGCCTTAGAGCTACTTGGATCTTTTGATAGATACACTGTTGATGTTATTCCATGAAAAGGAAATAGACACATTCATGATATTGTTAATGTTGCTTCCTTGATGGGAACAACATATTGTATTCCTTAGTTCTCTTTGATCATAAATATAATAAAGCAACTCATTAATCATGAAACATCTTGCATGGTTGCTACACTCACAATTAGGGATTGGTTCATGGCATTCATGTTTATTTAGACTCATGGGAATTCCTCCTCCAATGCTCTAAGAACACTTGTACTTACATCCCCATATCTATTGCAAAATATCTTTTAATTACATATGGATGTTCTTTATAGGCATGTATTTAATGGTTTATTACTTCAATTCATTGATGAGATAGAAAAATATTGCTCTCCAATACACCCATAGGGGCATATGTGGAGGGAATGTCAATTTAAAACTATCAGTACAAAAAAAAATAAGAATGGGTTATTATTAGAGTAAAATGGAGAAAGATTCACATAATTTTATTCAAAAGTGTGCTACATGTCAAAGATAGAACAATCTTAAGCATGTGTCCACACGAGTCATACCCATACACATTGGCATACCCTTTTTCATCATGGGGATTTTCCTTGATTGGTAAAATTACTTTGACCTCTTTTGAGGGACATGTGTTCATTATCACAACTACGAATTATTTCATAAATGGGTTGAAGCAATACCATTGATATGTACAATTGCAACCAATATTTGTGATTTCCTTATGGATAATATCCTTTCTAGGTCAACTTACCATCCTTTCCAACTACTAATAATGGTACATCATTTAAAAACAAAGAGGTAAATAAGTTCTTATATTAGTTTCATATTTAGTAGAAACTCCCAACATATTATCTGTAAAGTGATGGATGAGTTGAAGCAATGAATAAGATAATTGAGCAAACTTTAATGAAGATAGTTGATAAAGATGGCACTATTTGGCATACACAACTTTTTCATACATTATGGGTGTACCATGTTAGCATTCACCCTCCTATTGGATTTACACCTTACTCATTAGTTTAAATTATGGATGCAATTGTGCCTCTTGAGCAAGAGATTACATTTCTATGTGTTGCTCTTCAAAATATTATTAATGATATATATAGGGAACATCATTTATAGGATCCCATAACCCTCGATGAAAGAAAAGTTAATGCCATGAATAATATGTGGGTATATTAAAGACAGTGGAAGAAAGCATTCAACAAAGGAACGATTTATCACAATTTTGAGATTGGAGACTTAGTCCTTGTGCTAATTAAAACAACCCAATAGAAAAAAAAGGAACTTTTCAAGAAATTTAGACCTAATCAGGTTGGTCCATTCATCACCATCAATCAATATGGTTAAAAAGAATTTATACTTTCAACTTATGAAGGAAAACCAAGTAAAGACTCAATTAAAATAATTCACCTTAAATAGTATTACTACTGAGTACCAACACACATGAGGCTAATCCTTCACTATTGTACATATTTTTGAGCCTCAATCCTCATATGAACTTTATTGAGACATTCTACCACTTGGGTGGAACTAGACTTTTCTTTAGCACACACAGGGCTTACATCTATCCATTATAAGTTTCTATGCTCTACTATTATTAGCATATATTTCTATTATATAACATTACTATTTTGATCTCACATTACTACATATTACATCATAGAACACTCATAGGATGATCCTATGACTACATGATCTTGCATTGCTACATTGGTACATGATCTTTATCTTATGACTACGTGATCTTACATTACTAATATTATTCTTACTTGATCGTATATGACTATATCCTACTTTAAGCATTTATTAGTAATCATTGTATTAGGGAGCATTATAATGTTTCCCACTTATCTATGGATCTTACATTATTATATCTTATGAATGGTCTTATTTACATTGATCTTAAATTGTGATACCACATATCTTGATCCTATACAATGCACTTTCTTGATCATATAAATTGTCATACTCTATTGTGTTGATCCTACACTAGTGGAGTCATGCTCCCCCTTATCGTATTGAGCTATATTTTCATGCTTGCTTATCTAGATTTCTATCACTTATCTTATGATCACACTTGCTACATCTAGGGATTTATTGTGCTATTGAGCTTCATGCCACTTGATCTTATCCATCATACATTGATCCTACCATACATGTGTTTGTGCTCGTGGATGCCACATTTGGTTCATTTATAGTACTTTCATTGGTGTTCTTGGTCATCAAGGACCACATCACCTCTATCTTGATCCTACTTATCGTACCTTATGTGTGCTTGTGCTCATAGATGCCAAATTAGACCCATTTATTATTCTTTTGCATGTTTTTTTGGCCATTGAGGTCCACTTCACCATTATTTTTTATTGTTGAGGGCAATGATCTTATCTTTGATTCCATCTCTAGTATATTAGTATGCTTCTCACAATGTACTATTCTAGTTATGATTGCTATAATTTCATATTTGGATGACTATATGTATTTGCATGCTTATCATCCATCATATTTAGCACATGATTATGATTATGATTATCTCACAAAACATTTTTATTGTGAATCTATTCTTATATAGTAAAGTTTATTATTGATACATCTAACAAGATCTTCCTTCAACTAATCACACCCTATGGGAGGCAATTAAAGGGGGCCATACATGATTATAATGTTCTCATTTTACATTCAATCTATCTTGCAAGTCAAAAGGTACCCATGGAATCTTCTATTACTTGTCTTGTAAGAATTCATGGGAGAACATGTTTGAAAGAAAAGAACATGGAAGGAGAATCCTTATGCTTTATGGACCACAAGTTTGTATGCTTGTTAAATTTAATTTATGTGTGTTTCAAAATGCTACATACTTAAAGATGCATGATTCATATATAGACATTCACATGCACCTCAAAGTGGGGGGAAAATGTAATAATGAAAAATGCATTGATGATGCATTTCTCATTTAGTTTGTTCCTAATTTAAGGTAATGTCTTACTACATGATATAGCTATGAATAGTATGTTTTTGTGCATAATTGGACCCACATACCTAGCCTTATGTGAACCTAACCCTATTATTATAACATATCCTTATGCTTATGCACATGCAATCCCAGTCCAATTGGCTAATCTATCAAAAAAAATTATTAATCAATCATGATCTATCATCTAATCCTATCAAACACATCCAACTTTGTTGTTTGACCCAAATTGTGTCTACAAGTATGAGGTTGTCTTTGCAACTGAAATCTCAATCCTTTTAAATACAAAATCAAAATCAAACATTTAGTAAACTAACCCCATCATACACTTTGGTCCCAAGCCCATTTTGCAGAAATCTTTACAATTTGGTGTTATGTTCATGTAGAAGATTACATCAATTTGCACTCATTTACACAATCATTGATTATTACCAAAAAAAAATTTTACATCTACACTCAAATCAAGCAAGGAATCTAGCATATTTAATCATACTCATCCTAGCATGTGAATCACTTAGCAATCATTCTAGAATTCATGTTTGTGTTTGAAGCTTGTTGTCTATTAAAATATTTCACTAACTCAAAAGAAAAAACCAAGAATGGAATAATCACTACCTAGAAATTTATTTGCTTTAATATTCACAAGATAGAATCCAAAAGTCAACAAAGATCAAGTTTGTAGCTACATAGCAAGGTTGTAGCCACAAAACTAATCCAGAATAGCAAACTCAATCCAATCACAAACAAAAAGAAAAAAGTTCTTATTCTAATCCACGTACAATCTGAAATCATAGAGCTAAATACTCTCTATCCTCAATAAAATTATTATTTATGACATGATTGTGCCTACTATTTGATATTTTCTGATCTGATTGATTTCATTCTACTCCATCTACACCCAACATTGTAACCTTAGATTAATTTATATTTATTTTCCTAATTAATCTAAAAATCTTATTTTTCCTCTTAAATAATAAATTGGATTCAAGTTTTTAAGCCAAGGCGACATTAAAACTATTAGATTAATTCAATTACTTTGATGATACAAATATTTTTAATTAATTAATCATCTAATCAACAAGTGTTTTTTCAATGTCATTGAACTCAAAGTTTCATCAAACTCAACTATGGTATCTTATAACTTTAAAATTCTCACCCAATGTGCTTGTACCATCTCGAATTCGCTTGGGACAACCTTGTTTAGGTGTGGCATACTTTAGTCTGCTTTAACATTAAAAGCATCTCTAGCTTGGCTTGAACCACGATCATTACTATGAAAAGCTTCTTGAATCACAATCCACATTTAAAGTTAGTATGAACGTATAACACTTTGTGCTTTGGTACCTTAGTAACACAATAGAATTTAGCAATAGGAAAAATACTTCCAACACTAACAATGCTTAGAGTAGAGAAGTGGGCAAATCAATATGAAAAAAAACAATCAACCAAGAAACTCATGTTCAATCTATAGACACTGAAAATTATCACTAGTGGCTTTACTAAAATCCCTTTTTCATCCTTGATAATTAAATAATCTTAATTATTTAATTATTATCTAATGTCGTAGAGTCTTTTATTTATTAAATAATCTAAATTATTTAATTAATTCAATTTATCCTTCTACGTCCTCTTTTGATTAATTAAATAAATTATTATTTATTTAATTACGTCATTAATATTTGTGACCTCTATAATTAAATAAATTTATATTTATTTAAGCATTTATCATTTTCCATTATAATTAAATAATTATGTTAATTATTTAATTATTCACTTTTAACTTTTTCTGTCACAAGTTAATTAAATTTTATTTAATTAAATGACTCACCTTTTCTCACTTTTGGATTATATTTCTAATTAATCAAAAAGTTAATTTGCCTTTTCCTTTTGCATTTAAATAATGTTTCCATTATTTGAAAATGCAATTTCCCTCTCAAACTAAAGTGATTTTTGTAAAATCAATCAATTTCCTCATTCTTTCATTAGTCTCGTTTCTATCTTATCTTGTCTTGTCTAATTTCATCTATTGATCAAAATAAAAATCATTTAATCTCGATCGTCCATTTTACATTCGATTCTCTATAAAAGGAGGCCTGTCATTATCATTTTGATATCATCTTTTATGCTAATGTCATGCTGCTAGAATCATGAGCAACCACATTCAACAACTCAACATAATACATTCAATTTTTTGAGGTTTGCATGTATTTCATTTCTTTTGAGGTTTGCATGCATTTTGGCTTGATTTAAGCTATTTTATGCATATTTCTATTTTATCCATTTTACGTGCATACATTTTGGTGAACCCGACGTGAACCCCTCCTTCTAACCCTTGTTCTTTTGAGTTTTTATGAGTTTGATTTTGCAAGTCAAGGGTTTTTTCTAAAGAGGGCTTGGAGATCAAGTTTTTATAAGAGCCTCGATTCAGAAAAATAACCTCGTCATTGGATTTAGGAGGGCTAGGAGAAATTTTGACATATAATTCAATATGTTTTTCTTGCAAGAAAAAAATTCAAATTTTTTAAAGCCCGGACTTTATTTACAAATATATACATAGATTTAAAAATTTTGACTACAAACATATACTCACAAATCCACCATATATACAAAAGTTTTATTTGCAAGTCGGATTTTTGAAATTCAAAAAGTGTTGGAAAGTTGGTTCTAAGATATTCATTGTGGTGCCAACAAATTTTCTAGATTCTGCTCCAAAAATAAGGGGCACTCAATCAAAGTCACCCCTTCTTTTCAATTTCAAATGCTCATATCTTTGTCATATGAAATCATTTTTCAGTAATTTTTTTTAAAACTTATTAGAAAATCAAAGGAATCCATTTTTGTAATTAATTTTTGCCTTATACATCTCTATTTGGCATGTTTTCCACACAATTAAAATCGGACTTAAAATTAACCTTTCACATTTGGATTTGGGTTTAAAATTTACAAGTGTCTTTTAATCCCCAAGATTCACTTACATATGCTCTCCTCTTGCACCTTAGCGTGATCTTGAGGATCTGAAATAAGTGAGCTTGATTTTTCTTTGTAGAAGGCCTACCTAGAGAAGTGATTACTCTAGAGGACGACCTCAACTCCCGTGTTTCAATGGAGTATAAAGAGTGGGGGGTAAATCTAAAGACACGCCTCCTGGAAGTAGAATATTTTCAATCTTGGCTAAGCCCCAAAGAACTTTATATCTTTAAGAAGTGAAGGTGGAGAGTGGGTTACCCTTTTTTTCCTAGCTATTTGGCAGTATTCTCTTTCGTCTATAGATTAGGCCTCACATACCCTTGTGGTATATAGAGGATACCCCTAGTTGAGCTTGTAAAGCCTAGTTGAGACTTTTGGCCATATCCCACTTGAGTTAGGCTTGTTATTGTCTTATGTGCTTGAATGTTTAGATCACCTTCCCCACTTGAAACCACAAGGGGACCCTTATCCAAATTGAGCCTTAGGACTATATTTTTGCATCATTTATTTTTTCATTTACATTTGCAATCATAATCATAAAATCCAAAAAAAATAGAAAACTCAAAAACCAAAAAAAATTTAAAAAAAAGTCAAAAATCCAAAAACATTAGAAACATTTCAAAAACAAACAAATCTAGGTGTCCTTCAAGTCAAACTATCCACATCACCATCCAAGCCACCATTGAAACTTATACCCAAGTCATCCTTTCCCTCCATTGACAAGGGAAACCAAAATGTTCTCCATGTTCAACCAACACCCATTCATAACCATATCTTATGCACTTTACATCCTAGTCAACCCGTCGTCAAACAAAAAATCACCATCAGAGGACCATCAAAATTTATCCTCAAGGGAGCACCAAAAATCACCCTCAAAGGAGCACAAGAACCCATGCAAAATCCTATTTCACAAGATGCTAGTTCTAGCCTTCTAGTTCCACCCACTTCCACCTCATTCATCTTATTTGCATCATCCATTTCATGTTTGTTCACATTTATAGCACCTATAAAAATTCAACCATGTTACTCAACCTCATTAGTCCAAAGCATGGCATCATAGATCCCCATTTATGTCAAGATCAAAGTACTCCTTGTGATCCCATTCCATCTCATGGTCCTATCCTTAAGTCCATCAAGTAAATCATTCTAGATAACCATGGCATCCAAGATAGACCTATCTTTGATCAAGATCCTACCATTGATCAAGAAATCCAAAATGATCCCCTTTCATATCAAGAGAAAAGTATCCCTTCTATACCATCTCATAATCTTACCATATCCAACCCATTTGATGATCCTAGCATATCCACATCGTATCATGATCCTATTATACCACCTCCATGGCATGACCCTAGTCCATCACAAGAACAAATATTTTCATCCATTACCCCATCTAATGATACCCCTCCTAATCAAGATCAAGATGTTGCATCCACTCCATCACATGATACCCTTCCATCTCATGATCCCTCTCTAAATCAAGATCAAAGTCCAACTTCTATTCCATGCAATGATCCCCTTCCTCTAAGTCAAGATCAAAGCATCCCTTCATCTCCATGTCATGATCCCCTTTCATCTCATAACCAAGATCAAATGATACCCCCATCCCATGATCCTACCTTAATTCAAGATCAAAGCACCCCTTCATCTTCATTTCATGATCCTTATCCTCCACAAGATCCCATCACCCATATCCAAGCTACTCACGAACCCCACACTTATCAATTG
>VDFB02323796.1:0-64963 GCA_007258455.2 Sequoia sempervirens | reverse complement strand
ATGCAAAATCCTATTTCACAAGATGCTAGTCCACCTCATTCATCTTATCTGCATCATCCATTTCATGTTTGTTCACATTTATAGCACCTATAAAAATTCAACCATGTTACTCAACCTCATTAGTCCAAAGCATGACATCATAGATCCCCATTTATGTCAAGATCAAAGTACTCCTTGTGATCCCATTCCATCTCATGGTCCTATCCTTAAGTCCATCAAGTAAATCATTCTAGATAACCATGGCATCCAAGATAAACCTATCTTTGATCAAGATCCTACCATTGATCAAGAAATCCAAAATGATCCCCTTTCATATCAAGAGAAAAGTATCCCTTCTATACCATCTCATAATATTACCATATCCAACCCATTTGATGATCCTAGCATATCCACATCGTATCATGATCCTATTATACCACCTCCATGGCATGACCCTAGTCCATCACAAGAACAAATATTTTCATCCATTACCCCATCTAATGATACCCCTCCTAATCAAGATCAAGATGTTGCATCCACTCCATCACATGATACCCTTCCATCTCATGATCCCTCTCTAAATCAAGATCAAAGTCCAACTTCTATTCCATGCAATGATCCCCTTCCTCTAAGTCAAGATCAAAGCATCCCTTCATCTCCATGTCATGATCCCCTTTCATCTCATAACCAAGATCAAATGATACCCCCATCCCATGATCCTACCTTAATTCAAGATCAAAGCACCCCTTCATCTTCATTTCATGATCCTTATCCTCCACAAGATCCCATCACCCATATCCAAGCTACTCACGAACCCCACACTTATCAATTGGGTTCATCCACTTTCATCCAAGTTGGTTTCCTCCCAGAACCTATCATTCCTTCCATACCATACTCTCCTCAAAATGGACTTGCACCTTGTTTTCAAAATAAGTATCCCATTGGAAAAAAATTTGTCAAAAAATGCATTATCAATGCAAAGGGTTAGGCCTACATGAGCAAGGCATATTAGAACCCATCCATATCCAAGCAAGTCCTAATTATCATGGCCTTGGCTATAAGTCTCTAAACATTGGCACTCCTTCCCCCCATCCTAAATCCAAAATCCCTCCACTTAAATCCAAATGTCCACATTCCCCACCCTCAAAATCTATCTTGGGCCCTTATATTCCAAATCATATTCCTTCATCCTTTCCATCCATTTTAGGCCCCTATGTCCCAAAACAAAGTCCTTCATCCCCTCCATCCATCTTGGGTCCTTACATTCTACCACCTAACTTTCCTACCCTAAAATACCATTATCCTCTATATCCATCACCTTATATCCCTAATCAAGATCTACAAAGGCACACACCCTTGAAACCCTTCCAACATCCTACCTACATCAACCCATTCATAAGACCGCCATATCATTCATATCCATCCACTAATACCATTGCTCTTGGAAGCAATTTGGATGTCAAAAATCATATGCATAAAACCAAGAATCCCCAAAATTTAAAGGATCAACATGTCCCATAAAAAATACATGTTAAAACAAAGAAAAATGTGATCCAAAATCAAAAAGATAAATCACAAAGGCCCATAAGAAAAAATCAAACTCAAACCATGTGGATTCCAAAAATACTCATAGAATCAATGCATCCCAAAGAAAAATCAGAATTGGCATCCAAACTTGCTTATCCAAAAGCTTCATCCAATCCTAGGTCCTTCACCCCATCTAATAAAACTTTATCACCTCCATGCATTTTGGTTCCTTATATCCCAAAATCCACATCCACTCCTCCATCTAAATCTCCAACTTTAAAAGTCACTTCTCTTCCACAACTTCACCACCCTTCAAGGTGTGTGCCAATGTTAATCTTGCCAACATTTCCATCCAATCATCCACAAGTCTTCCATCAACCTATCCATTATCCAACATCCATTTTCCATCCTTCCATCCAACCTATTCCCAAAAAATCAAAAAAAGGGAAAAAAATAAGAAAAAAAAAAGTAAAAAGAAATCATTCGTCCAATGGTGAAAACCACTTCTCGTGGTGCCTTGGATAAGTACTATGATGAAAACCTAGAAAACAGACATCATATGTAATCCATTACCCTCTTGCACTCTACACTTGGGGAAAAATTTCATCCATGCTATCCTACTTACCACACCCCACTTTATCCCTTATTTCCTATCCATTATCCTACTTACATTCATCCCCCCTTTTCCCTCCTTTGATCTTGACAAGGCTAAGGATCTTCATTTACATTATGCATTATATCCTTCCATCCTTCTTATCCTATCCATATCATTCATTCCATGTCCCTCATCCTATCCAAATCCATCTCCCCTTCTCATATTTGATCTTGATGAAGAGCCTAGGGGTCGAATATCCATGCATCCATATCTTATACACTTGATCTTGATCATCCTATCCATATCCTTCATCCTATATCCCATATTCTACTTCCATCCTCACATCCTATCTAATTCACCCTCTATTTTCACCTTTGATCTTGGTAAGGCTGGGGGAAAAATATACATGCATGCTTTGGACAATACAATCCTTCCCTCCTCTACCATTCATGCCCTTTATGCACTATCCTTCCATTAATTACATCACTTATAATCTTTCATCCATGATTACACTACCTCTAGTGTGGGGCATCTTAGTGCTTTGAAAATAGTCCTTGGAGATCCATCTTCCTATCCTCCCTCCACCATCATCCTATCTCCCATCACCATCATATTATCCAAAGTCCTCTCTCTTATCCATGGAATTCCTCCATCCTTTCATCCTTTACCATGTCTTGGTCCCCCCTTGTCATTGGATCTCATTCACTCAATCCTCCAATCTTATCTTATCCAATCCATTTATCCTCTATCCTTCCAATCTAACCATCCCCCAACCATCCCAATTTAGTCCATCCATATGCAATCAATCGTAATCCATGCAATCCAATCTTACAATCTAGCACATCATTCAAAACATTCCTTGGCTTTGTTTCTAGCCTTGTTGTGAACCTTGATCCTTTAGTCACATTATCATCATAGGGATATGTCTTTCCCAATCCTCATGTTGTTTCGAGATGTGTCCTTCCCACATCAAACAACGTCGTCATCATCAATCAATCCATCAATTGGTTTTCAACTTTTATTGGAGCATAGTCCTTGGTTGCTTTTGGTTTGTTGTGCACGCTTGCTTGTTGCTTGTGTGTTTTATCATTGTTTGCATTTATCATGGTCTTTTGCATTCTATTATCACAAAGGCATCATGGTCTTCCATATCGTGGTGTTATGGGGCATATGTTTGTACTTGACCTTTTTTATCACATACTCGACACATTGTCATCCTAGTTCCTTATATCTTGGTGCATAACGTCAAGTATAATATCAAGTCTAGGTTGCTCATTTCATTGCAGCATGATGATCCTCCATCCTCCCTCTCCATCCATATTTTCATCATCCTTCTCTATTTTCCTCTATCCTTTTAACCTTCATCTTTTAGTCCTCTCATCCATTTCGAGAGCACACTTGTGTTCTTTCAAACCACATTTCTTCTCAAGGGGGCATACCACTACCTCCTTGTCATCCTTCCTCATCATCGCTAGTGACTGGGGCATCATGTTTCTATTACTAATCCCTTTCCTACCCACTATGTTTTATTCTTTGAAATGATGTTACTTCTCTTAATCACAACATCATCTCAAAGAGGGGCAAATGTAGACACTAAAAATTATCACTAGGCCTATAACTTTATTAAAACCCCTTTTTCATCGATAATTAAATAATCTTAATTATTTAATTATTATTTAATATCGTAAAGTCTTCTATTAATTATTAAATAATCTAAATTATTTAATTAATTCATTTTATCCTTCTACATCCTCTTTAGATTAATTAAATAAATTGTTATTTATTTAATTATGTCATTAATATTTATGACCTCTATAATTAAATAATTTTTTGTTTATTTAATCATTTATCATTTTCCACTATAATTAAATAATTATGTTAATTATTTAATTATTCACTTTTAGCTTTTTCTATCACAAGTTAATTAAATTTTATTTAATTAAATGACTCATCTTTTCTCACTTTTTTGTATTAAATTTCTATTTAATCAAAAAGTTAATTTGCATTTTCTATTTGCATTTTAATAACATTTTCATTATTTGAAAATGCAATTTCCCTCTCAAACTAAAGTGATTTTTGTAAAATCAATCAATTTCCTCATTCTTCAATCTAGTTTCTATCTTATGTTGTCTAGTCTAATTTCAACCATTGATCAAAATAAAAAACATTTAATCTTAATCGTCCATTTCACATTCGACTCTCTATAAAAAGAGGCCTATCATTATCATGTTAATATCAAAATCTTGTATGCTAATGTCATGTTGTTGGAATCATGAGCAACCACATTCAACAACTCATCATAATGCATTCAATCTTTTGAGTTTTGCATTTTTGCATGCATTTTAATTTGATTTAAGCTATTTTATGCATATTTATATTCTATCCCTTTTACATGCATACACAATCCATTATTTTAACTGCTTCAAACCAATGAAAAATGGACACACACTCAACAGCTGGAAGCGTGGATTAGATAGTGTAGTTCAATGACAGTTGCATTGCACAATACCAAGTTGATTTAAACGACCTCACTATGTATAATCGTCAATGAAGCAGCAATATGAATATAAATGACCACGACAAGTACAGACACTTGACACCGAAAATCAAGGCAATGAAGAACTTCTCAATTTCAAGCTTTTTTAAAATCACTTTATTTCTTGGTGTTATTCAAACCATCTGTTAAGTCACTGCCTTTTAACTTCAGGTATTCAGTGATATGATCGTGCAATCATTTAATTAGTTTTCTTACCGCAATGAGGTTCTGAAAAAACCACTCATGGTGCCATGCTTACCTCCAAAGTCAGGAAGCACTAACGTGAGCATACTCGTATTCTGATCTATGTTATTTAATTTGAGGATTCAGATAGGCACACAAAATCCAAAATAATCACAAAACATGCTCTACGGTTCCTTGCCCAAAGACTACAAACAACAATAAAATTTACATGCGGCATAGCCAGCCGCTACACTCAAATGAACCTTCTATAATGTCCAAAGCACTGGCAATAGCGTCATTGGGCAGGGTAGCAGGCATCTTGAATGGCTCGGTACCTTGATTTTATATAACCATAGCCTATTGTCAAAAGAAGGATTTAGAACTTCCATTATGAAAATAGTTTTAAGAGGGATCAATTTACAGAATCCAGCTTAACCTCGGAAAATAGTAATTGACATTTATAATGGATAATAATGTCTCAGGTAATGCCTGGAAGAGAGCACAAGAAGTAGAAAATTACGCAAGCATTTTCTCTATAATGCATGTTATTGGGTGCATATATGCATGTATGCAAGGCAGCTCTAATAGTGTACATGTTTTAAGTACCTAGTAAATCCTCCACCTATCTCTTTAAATGTTGAATATCAAATAAATTACCCCTGTAGGTTCAATAACTATACAACATCTAAGGAATAACCAGGCAGAAAACGTAATGACAACTGAAACAAAAACTGGTGACATTGTATTTAGAGCAAAGGCTTAAATATTGTGGAAACTTATGACATACATCTTTGACTTCCTGGCAATTGAGAGTATATTCTCCACCGAAGATGCCATGTGTTACTAAGATGCACAAGCACATATGCATGCCTCAAAGATGTGCTCTAAATATATGTTGACAGTCAGGTAAGTAACTCAACAAAATACCAGATATGATAACTGAAATAAAAAATGGTAACATTGTGTTTAGATTCAAGGCCTCAAATATGGAAACTTATTGGCATCTTCAATTTTCTTGGCAATTGAGAATATCTTCTCCACAAAAGATGCCAATAAGTGTTTCTAGCATGCCAAAGCATATACACATGCCTCATAGATGCACTATAAATGTATTTTGATACAATAGTGAATACATAGAAAATTAAAAAATGCTCTGGAGAAAAGCAAATAAGCTGCATTTGCAATTTTTCCAAATGTCCAAAAAAATCAAAACATCATTAGGAAAATTATTCAGTTCCAAATCACAATACAGTTCATTATGTAGACATAGCAATGCTTATGGGAAAGAATATTAAATTAATACTCTATTTTACTACAAGGGCAGGCAAATTCAGGGAGAATCCTGGCACACTCCATAACTACATTTTTTAACTAAAAAGAAGCCACGAGAACAAGAAACATTGAGAAGCCCTTAGCATTCATAGCTCTCTCTTAGGAAGAGGCTTTCCTTGTACCCCTGTTAGATTGATGTGATTGAATGTTCTAAAAGTAATATAAGATGATTTCGTGAAAGATTATTAAACAATAAATATAAAAAAGACTAGAGACCGGAATGCCATTGGCCTCTTTGAATGTTTCCACAGTGGCAATGCAAATAAAATATTTTATCACCAGACTTTCTGACAGAACATGAAGTACAAGATTTATCTCATATTACAAACCCACATATAAAACATGATCTTTTGACATCATTTTAGTCCCTTCCTGTCCTCTTCCTATATTATGCCCACAAAGTAAACAGGTGAGGGAAGCAAAGAATTATTTGACTAAGACCTGAGCTGCAGATGAAATCCTGTGCCCAATGGTAATCAAAAATAAATCCAATAAGATTTGTTCTTAATTTGAGGGAAAAGTTTGTACATTGGTTTTCTAGCCATCACATAAATATAGCCAATACATATACACAGTCTACTTATGTCAATGATGGTCAACTGCAATCCAACTATAATGTTAATAGGGAATGAAAAACTCAAAAATAATGCCCATTGTGAACTAGCACATAATATGAAAAAACACCATAATACACTGCATTTTCCTAAAGAATCTGAAACCGTGCCTACAACAGTGATACACTGACAAGCAGGCTATAAAACTGAATGTGGGTAAACTTCTCACTCATAGTATTTTTTCTAACATTTGAAGGCAAGTAAAGCTAAAGGCTACAGTGTATTTCCCTGATGACTTGCCTTCAATCTAAGAAGAATACAAGTTACATCTCAAATACTCAGCATACGAACCCCTGATAACACCAAAATACCCACCATCATCTTGTTATGCTCCAAGAAACATTTTACAGCAGATCATATGCATCAGTCTTTAAGAGGCCTTGCTTCAAAACCTCCATCCAGTCGCCTCTCAAGTGTGTATGGCATATGGGTGCCAAGAAGCTTATCCCACATTATGAAAAAGGGCTGGGAATAATTATACTTGGTTCCATGAAGCTGATGATGGATATCATGATAAGCAGTATTATTACGAAATAATATATGGAGAATATTGCCAGGCAACCAAAGCCCACAGTGATCATCAACAGTTTTAACTACTGCAAAGGAAAAAAACAACACGGCAGTCCGTGCTGTCATCCCTGACACAAGATATGAGATTGCACCACCTAGAGTATCAAGCAGAAGCCCTTCAAGTGGATGATTGTACAAGGCACCAATGGCATATGGCACTACTAGCTTGTGATGTTGTGAGTGCACATGACGATACAGAAATTTGTTGTGATGCATGTACCGATGCACAAAATACTGCCAAGTGTCCATGACCACCATTCCAATTAGTACCTGAAAATTTTGAACCAGGAATGACGGTTGTGCTGACTTTCCTGTTAGACCCACCTTTGATGTCATCTGTTAAACAATAAAAGCATTGTCAGGAAGCAAATCTCATAAAACTAAAGTTCCTGTTTTTTTTTCCTGTCACTTGGATCAATTCTAGAAAAGAGCTTAACATAAAAAGGCCTATCATAGAAAAACTCAAGAAACCAGTATTGTTAGAGTTCAGTTCTGATTTTCACATTTAGGCAACATGTATTCCTATTAAGTGCCTGAAGTTCTTGTATCATGTTTGATATGGGATAATTGAACACAGATATATTAGTCCATGAACCAGTTTCAATTCGACAGACATCTATTCTTCCAATGCTGTCCAAAATAATGAATAATAAAGTCAATACTTTATGGGCATCTGATTCGAAACCTCTATAAAGCCAGCCTGTTTTAATTCGAGTAGCAAATAGATTTAAGAACAATTAAAAAAATTTGGATGGTATAAGAGATTTGGTCAGTTTGGTTTTTAATACACAGATAGGTGTCAAAAGCTAAACCCACGTTACTCAGATTTAGGAATGGCTTGACAAGCCAGAAGTTAAACTTGCCACTTTAAAAAAGCTAACCATCTTCCAGTATGCATAAAATATTCAACACTGAGACACTTTTTAAGTATTTTTTCATAATGAGCTGTTACTAAGCGTTGCAACTGACAAGCAAGGTTTTTCCCAAATACTCCTGTGCATTGCCGAGCCAAGCTGACTTCAACTGGAACTCAACAGGTCAGGTAACGTAAAATGTATTAATTTAAAAGGCTAATGTACTGATACTATTTAAGTATTTTGATATTTTCTAGACCTTTCAGTTGACACTTGCAAAGTTTCTATATTCCAATTTTAAATTTATTAGATATACAAAATTACCTTCTACCAGAAGCAGATGTCATATTGAAGCATCCCATGGCATCAGATGAATATTGGTAACAGCATTTAGCATTTCATATTCAACAACACCATAACTAACCC
Organism: Sequoia sempervirens; assembly: GCA_007258455.2. Taxonomy (NCBI): domain Eukaryota; kingdom Viridiplantae; phylum Streptophyta; class Pinopsida; order Cupressales; family Cupressaceae; genus Sequoia; species Sequoia sempervirens. The sequence goes on along the minus strand of VDFB02323796.1, from coordinate 56,347 downwards.
TTGTAACAATGTTAATCACTTCAAATTTATACTCATTATTGTAAAAAAGAACACTATCCATTGCAACTTAGCAGAGATGTTGCATACTTCTTCAGCTGTGGAATCCCAAAACCCTGTTCATCTCGTTCATCATCCTTTTTCTGCTCGTCTTATAAGTTATAACCAACTTCTCATGTGTGATGCCGTGTTCAAAGGAGCCTGAACAACCCAAACTGATCCAGGCTGAGTTCTAATCCTGGTACAGATCTGGACTTGATCTGGGCCTGGGCCTGACCATTCTCTCGGTGCGTATAAGGGACAAATGGCCAAAGCAGAGCCACTCCCTAGAGCGAGCCCAAATGAAAAACAGGAATTTAAAATCAAAAATATAAATTTAAAATACATTTTTTGAAGAATTTGGAGCTTGGTTAAAAGTAGTAAATTTATGAAAAATAACATGAGCCATGAAAATACTTGTGAACTTGAAGGCCTTAATTTGGGCTTGATGGCACAGACTCCATTGAACATGCCTGAGGTACTGCCGCCAGATCCCACAAGGAGCTCCGCCCCTTGCTCTGCTTGGGGCTACCATCCCGAGAGCCCGCCTTACTTTTAAAAAGCAAAATACAAAACTTGCTTTGGGTTGCACTGAATGGAAAAACAGCATTTTTTCCCTGAGATTTTCCAACAAAATCCTTGGTAATTCAATTCTATTTATACTTTTCATTTGCCAATTCAATCCCAAGTAATGCTACTATAATATATTATTATATATTATAAACCATATTGATTTATTTATGATTTGATAGGTGACATTGCATTATCAATGATCAGCTGTGTTCTCAATTCTGTATTCAACTGTATAAATTTTGTGTAAATTATGCTTATTTATATATATCATAGTTACAAGACTTGGACTTTGCTTAGACTTGGCAAGATAATTTTTGACTCAGACTTGGCCTCAGCCCACAGATTCAGCATAGACTCAGCAAATTGAAAAACAATTAAATATAGAGATTTTTTAAGGATTTAAAGCTTTTACAGTTTTACTTTGCACCCTTAAATGTATCAACTTTGAAGTTTGAAGACAAAATAAACTTATCAATTAGAAGCTACTTCAATCATGTACAGAAGTATACATTGATCAAAAGAGTACAAAAGCAGATTTAAGTTGAAGGAAAAAACATTTTTAAATATTTAAATATTCTCAAGTGTTTAAAACTTTTAGGTGTAAAGACTCATGGAATATGATATCCATGGAATCAAAAACAAAATTCACATGTAGTCATGAACTATGGTAGAGTGGACATTGTATCATTCAACCCAACATCACAAACTCAACATGGAGTCCTACACTTGTATCTCAAACAAGTCTGCAAATGTTGCTACAACCATAGGAGTATTACTTACAATAGGGATTGACTAAGCAAACCAAAAGTATAAATGTAATTCAATAATTTGGGACTAAATTGGGGAAAAGTAGAAAGAATTTAGAAGATGTTGTTTTCCCATTCGGCATGGCCCAAAATGATTTTTATTTTTGCTTTTCAAAACTGGGGCAAAGATAGGGGGGCTGGCCCCTGGCGAGGTTGAGGGGCAGCACACCTAGTGAAAAGGCAAGGTCAAGAGGTGGAGCATTTGCCACCAAGCCCAAACTAAAGCCTTTGTGACCAGACAAACCTTCATGGCACATGCTATTTTTCATTATTTTATCACTTGTAACCAAGCTCCAAGAGTTCTCCAAACCCTTCAAAGATGCCAATGTCAAATCCATGGAACAGTAATTAAGCCCTAACTATATTTGCTTCCATAGAGTGTTAGGATTGAGTGTTTTTTTATTCATTCTTTTCTTCTTTTTTTTCTGATTTTCACACTTGACTTGGTCAAGACTTGCCAGTTTCTTAGGTCTTGGATCTCCTGGACTTGCTTACATTCACCTGCCTTGAGACTCACTGCGTCTAGGCAATTCATAGAGAGTCTTGTAATCTGATATATATAATATGGCCAAACTCAGCCATACTCAAACCTAGGGGGGAAATTAGTGAACCACCAAACCCAAACTAGCAACATAGCTTCTTGTCCTGTCAGACATAGCTTTGCAATGACTTTATAATGCACTTTTCTGATACCACCATTTTCTGATTCCTAAGCTATGATCTTTGTGTAGCTAGAACTTGAACATGTTTTCCTGTTTCCATATCTTGCAATGGCTTCGTGTGCTCTTATGTATATGCCATTTGCAACCTGATAAACACAATGGCACACCTTAGTGTTTTTAGGATCCTTACCCAGGTAGAACTGGATTGCTGTTGTCTAAACATGCATGTGTTGGTGGAAGGCGGTGACAAAATATATTGCAGTTCATTCACCACTAACATTGTGAACGGTACAGGGTGTGGACTTGAAGTCTTTCCTCTGGATGTAGTTGCAGGAGGTCAACTGAATTGCAGGCATGCTATTACCAAGCTCAGTGATGATATGGAAAAATTGGTGTTTAAACCACCATTTTGCATAAGTAGCATTGATGCAAAATAACCTTGACAAATTGGATTAATTCCTCATCAATTCCTCCATCTTGTCATACAATTTATGGAAATACACTCACCTACTAATAGCAAGATTGCTCATGAGATTTATACTCTAGTTTTGCAAAAATATCTTCTGCCCCATTAGCTATTCAACATGTATGGATCTATGAAAGGTCTTAAAATTGAACATGTAAATATTTAACTTATGTCACAAATTGTCTTATCCTCCAGTCAATTTTTTATGTCTCTATAGTAACCAATGTATGAAGTATAACAATTGATTTTGCTTAAAAAGTTATGTGCTTGATTCCTTCAAAAATAGCTGTTTTCGTCCTACTGTAAATGCGTCAAAATCTACACAAATCATAGTTTCTCCATAACTATTTGTGTAGATGAGGATTTCATGACCACGCAAATTTCAAACAATGCCCCCTGCCACCAGCTTGTTCATGATTTAATTTATTAGCAACATCAAAGTTGAGAAATGGTAAGTGACTGGAAGTACCCATATCTAAACATAGCCTAATTACCCATTTTGGTTGACAAGAATGGATTATCAAAATTGATGTAATTCCCGTCAATTGGATGTTTGTGATGGTTTATTTGTTCTACCAGAGGAAAACTGTACATTAAAAGCTGATCTAGACTTCAGCCAAAATGGAAGTCACCATAGTTTCTCTTATTACAAATTGCTCATACAGTAAAACTAAATGCTAGAATAATCAATAGAATACATGATAATTTTGCAAAGCAGCATTGTTACCAAATTCGGCCGTATCTGTCTCAATACAGACAGATATGGAGTTTTTGGACCAACCAGATTTGTCAGGTATGTATTTTTCAATTCCAGAAGAAATTTTACTGAAATTTTTTGAAAATTCCGGATTTCTGATTTGTTTTGGCCTACCAAATAAATCCAATGTTTTGAACTTGGTAACCATGCATAGCAGTGTAGCAGTAATTGTGTGCTTTGATTTATCCACATGTTTTCTGTCAAACCTGGCAAATGAATGGGCTACAGATGACGAATTGATCTTTCATTTCTGATGCCTAAAAAAACAGCAAACATTGTGATGGTTGTGTAAATCCATTATGCTAAAGCACATCATGCATGAGAATTTTCTTTTGGGCTACTATCCAGAAAAAACTTCTTACTTCTAAATTCTAAGTCATAAATTATCTTGAACTATATTATATTATTGGATTAGTATCACATAAATTGTCTTGAGTTGTAGAATATCATAAGCAATAATATATGGGTGCACTCTAACCTTCCTAAGTCCATAATTTCAGACAGACACAAGGTTGGTTGGTAACTATGGTCTACATTATGGAGTATGCTGAATACAAAGCTAAAGAAAAGCACAATCTTCTCAAGATGCTCTAAATAAACCAATGGTTCTTCTGCAAACACACAATTTTTAGATTGCACAGTAGTTGTTTTTCTTTTAAACAACCATAGATGTTTAATATAAACAAGATGTTCTTCCCAAGTTGTACTAAAAATAAGGATATAATCTAGATAGATTGTCACAATACTATTTGTGAAATTGCTTTAAATATAATTTGACATTCTCATAAAAGTTGCAAGCACATTACTCAAACCAGACGGAAGTACTAACCATTCATAAAGGCCATGTTTTGTTTTGAAAGCAATCTTTCAAGTGTCTTCTTTCATTGTACCTGATGATAACTAGACTTAATATCCAACTTAGTAAAATACTTAGCATGTTATAATTGGTCTAGTGAATCATCTACCCTTGAAAGAGGATACCTATTCTCAATGGTGACTTTATTAAGAGTTCTATAATCAATATACATTCTCCAAAAACCATCCTTTTTTTGCACCATCATTATAGGCAACCCATGAGGTAAAGTGCTAGGACAAATAAACCCTTGCTCCAGTAGCTCCTGAAGGTGCCTCTTGACCTCATTGCTCTCCACTAGTGATTGCTGATAAGGACTACCAACAACAATATCAAAAGCATCAAGAGGAATTGCATATGCTTCAATCTAATCTATGTAGAATGTGTTAACACCAAATTTAACCAAGCACCTTTTTTGTTATATCTCTACACCCCTTTTCACTCATCCCAATGGGCATGGATGTGGATGTGTGTCTTCAAACTAAGCCAATTGACTAATTCTTTTGAAATAAGATTACATTGCTAAGTTGCCGAATCAGGTATGGATATGTGGGTATGGGTACAGGTATGGTACACCGGTACGACAAATTTTTTTGGGGGAGGGTGGGTACGTTTGGGTACGTTTGTACATAAAACATATAAAAATCATAGATATAGACATATTTGCAGCCTAAAAAGTAAAAACAAGAATTAAATTTAGAATACTACATATCATGCATATGCTAAACAGAACTTAGAACTACCATAAATATAACAAATCTGAAATACAATTATACTAAATTAATTTGATATCAATTTTTCAAAACTTGAATGTTCCGATAGGTATATAATTATATTGAATTCATTGTTTCATTGGTTCAACATTTAAAACAAAATAATACAATTAATAGTAGGCATCATATGGGTCATTAGGAAGATACAATTAACACGAAAAAGTTGAAAAAAACTTTGAAATCTGCGTCAAGACTTTCGGAATCGGTCAAACATGCCACATCGACCGGAAAAACGTTGAAAAAACGTTGAGATTCGTCTATTTTTTAAAATACATTTCAGGAGTAAAAAATGCAGTACCCTGGCCGATTCCACAGGGTTTTTACAAGTATCCGATTCAGATACGTACCAGTACCCAAAATCGGCAAAGCATATGAGCAATTCCAGTAACTTAGTTACATTGTGGACAAAGATCTACCAATGCACTTACCCTAGTCTTCTTAATTTATAACTTCAAAACAAAACTTATGTTCATCTCCTCCGCATTCAAGTTTATCATCTATATCTAATCTATCCTCTATTTCAATATCATCATTTTGGATGATGCACATAAATTTCTTAGTTTCGTCTTTTCTTTACCTTTATTCTTATTTTTAGGATGTGGGTCAAGATGAAGTGTCCAACATTTTGAATTTACATGTCCATCTATCTTACAATGACTACAATGATTCTTTGTGTCCTTTCTATCCTCTTTTTGCACAATAGTATTGGTTTGCTTTGATTTTCAATTGCCCTTATTTCTACCTTTGTATTTATAAGACTCAATTTCATACCTCCTCTTCCCCCTCCATGTAGTAAAAGCTTGAACACATGTCTCATCCAAGTCGTTTGGATTGTTAGTGACTACCCTCATCTGAATGTAGAAATAGGGCCTATTGAGATACTTTGTGAACAAGTCTTCCTCATCTAAATCCATACCATTTGTTATGGCTCGTTAACAAAATATGTAGCGTAATCTTGCACACTTTGACCACTTTGTTATTTGCAATCTTTTGATCCAACTTATGTCCTATGGGATAGATTTTTTATGGATTAATTCCTTAAATTCTTCCCATTTGTTAACAATAGGCTTGTTCCTCTTTCACAATTAGCAACATATTTTTTCCATCATATAGGAGCATGACCCTCCATTTTAAGGCATGCAAAGTTAATTCTTTGTGCTCCACTTATTTTATATACACTAAAACATAGTTTGCAGACTCTTCGGACTTGCCGCGGGCTCGGGAGTCTGTGCCCTAGCCGAGTCGACTCACCACGGACTTGAGAGTCGAATCCAAAAGAATCCTGGGTCGAGACTCCCGAGTCTAACCTCAAGACTCGGCCGAGTCCTGAGGTCGGACTCGGGAGTCTCGACCTAGGACTCTCCTGCTCGGCTGAGTCTTAAAATGGGTTAAAAGCCCATGTTTCTTTTTAATATTTTTTTCATTTTAACTCTCTCAATTGTGAAAAACAGGTCTGCAAATTGATTTGGGGTTGATCGAAGCAAGGAGAACGAACTAAAAAGATCAAAATAGAGCCAGGTAAGTGACAAACTATCATCTAACAATTCTTTTTTTTTTTTTTTCTTGCATTCAAAATCAAAAAAATCAAGAAAAATAAGGGGAAATGCTACCAAATTTTTTTCTATTTTCCTTAATAGCCTAATTCTTACTATTTCTAGTTTGGTTTTGCAATCTTTTTCTTTTGCAAATGTTTGAAACTTTGAATCACATTTATTTGCTGATTTTTTAGCAAACCCTAGCTGAATTTTTTTTTCCATGTTGAACTTGAAACAGTAATGTCGTCTTCAAATCCAAAGGGATTGAAAAAAGACCTTGCATGGAAGTATGGAATTCCAAGAGATAAAAAAGGTGAAGTGACATGTAATGAATGCTAGAAATGGATGACAGGAGGAATAAACAGATTAAAATACCATCTTGCTAGAATACCTGGGCAAAATGTGGAGGGATGCAAGAAGACTACTCCTGAGATTATTAGAGAGATGAAGGCCCTTCTTGCTGAATATGAGCTTAAAAAAGAGGAAAGACAAAAACAAAGGATGCCCTAGCAGCAGCGATGAGTGGATCCCAATCCCATTCTACACCATCTATGCCCCATGGTGCTGCAAGTCCAAGCTTCCGTGCTCCACATTCATCTTTTGGTGAGAGTCCTAATGGCTCCTTTTCTACTACTAGTGCTAGTCAGGGTCCTTCATCAGGACCAAATTATTTTATTCCACGTAATGTTCCAGAAGCACAACCTTCACTTGAAGGTACCAGTTGGAATAAGGAAAAGCATCAAGAAGCTAGGATGGCTGCTGCAAACTTTTGGTACTACAATAATCTACCTTTCAATGTTGCAAACAGTCCATATTGGAAAGGTTTGGTGAACGCCCTTACAGTTGCAAGAAAGGGGTTTAAGACCCCATCATCTAGAGATTTGAGTGGGCCATTGCTAGAGGAAGTCGTAAAGAATACATGGCTTGTGGTTGATGAGCAAAAAAAATTTTGGCGAAAAAAAGGTTGCAACATTTTATCTGATGGGTGGACAGATGGACGAAATAGAACTCTCATTAACTTTTTAGTGGCCTCTAATGGTGGATTGGTGTTTCTAATATCAATAGATGTCTCCCATGAAGTTAAAAATGCTGAGACTTTATGCAATCTATTAGATGGGGTGGTCCAGGAGGTTGGAGTTGATAATGTTGTCCAAATCATCACGGACAACGCAGCTGCATATGTAGCTATAGGTAGACTACTTATGGAGAGGTATCCCACAATTGCATGGTCTTTGTGTGTTGCACATTGCTTAGACCTATTGCTAGAGGACATTGGGAAGATTTCATGGGTCAAAAGAGTGGTTGAAGATGCAAAAAGTGTTACAAAATTTATCTACAACCATACTTGGGTGCTTTCTTTGATGAGGAAATTCACAAATGGCAAGGACCTTGTGCGACCTGGAGTGACATGATTTTCTAGCCATTTTCTCACATTGCAAAGCATTCTTGGTGCCATTGGTCATCTCAAGCAAATGTTCGTGTCCGATGCTTGGAAGGAGTCCTCATTTTCCAATAGACCTGAAGGGGAGAGGATTGTTGCCATAGTTTTTTATGAGACATTCATCAAAAATGGAGAGGAGTTGATGGGGGTAAGTAGCAATCACACAAAAAAAATATATACATGATAATCTATTTGTTGTTTTTATTTTTTGAGGGGTTAATTTTGTTATAATTTAACATTTGTTTTCATTTTTTTAGGTGACAGAACCTTTGGTGAGGGTTCTTCGTATGGTGGATGGAGATGGCATGCCAATGGGTTTCATCTATGAGGCCATGGATAGGGCCAAAGAGGCCATATCACGTTACTATGGTGGCAACAAAAGGAAATATGAAATCATATGGCGCATCATTGATCGGAGATGGACACACCAACTCCACCAGCCGATTCATGCCTTTGCCTACTTCTTGAATCCGAAGTTCTACTTCTCGGACACATTTAAGGCGGATGAGGAGGTCATGGAAGGTCTTGTCATATGCATTGATAGGATGGTGCCTGATCGTGAGCTGAGAGATAAAGTGCTTGATGAGTTGGAGGTGAGATTTGTTGCATCTTATTTATGAATTTGCAATGTTGAGCCTTGACTATCTATGAATTTTCTATATTTGATTTACTTTTTCTTTTATCTATTCAAGGCTATGTTCCACCAGCGTCGGGGACGGGGGGACAAAGGGGCCTCAATTTCGGGACAACCGGGGGGGAAGGGGGGAGGGTGTATATACTATATACTATACATATGGTACTTAAAATGCTAGTTATAAAAAGATGTATAAGACTATTAAGAAGCAGGGTTACCTGGGGATGCATCCCCCCTCCAAAATCCCCCGTCCCGATTCCGGGCGTCCCGGGTACTGGGGGGGGACCGTCCCCTTTTTTGAAAAAACTCAGGAAACGTCTGGGGACGGGGGGACGGCGTTGACCAATTAGGAACGGCTGACCAGTCCCGGGGACGGAAGGGGGACGGCTGAGCCGTCCCTCAATCGTCTCGGGGACAGCCGGCCGTCCCCTACGTTTTGAAAGCCAAAAACATAAATTTTAAAACATGAAATTTAAAAAGGTCGGCCCCGCCTACGTGGCATGTGTGGGACCAAGTGTTTTAAGAGTATAGTTACAAGACTCGCCCAAACTCGGCGAGTACTTGCGAGTCCCGAGGCGAGTGACCCTGAACGAGTCCCAGAGACTTGGCTACCGAGTACTCGTCGAGACTCACCGGACTCGCTGGACTCGGCAGACTCGCCGAGTTTTGTGCCTCAGACTCGGCCATTTTAATTAAATTTTTTTAAAAAAATTGCAATCTTTAATTTACAAATTTTTTAATTAAATGGTGTGCGCCATGAAGGTTTGTGTGGTTTCAAAGGTCTTCATTTGGGCTTGGTGGTGGGGGCTCCACCCCTCAACCCCGCCCTGTATCGCGACAAGGAGCGCGCCCAGGGCGCTGCCCCGGGACCCCGCGAGGGGCGTTGCCCCTCGACCCCACTGGGGGCGCTGCCCCTTGACCCCGCTAGGGGCGCTGCCCCCAGACCCCCGCAAGGGGCGCTACCCCTTGACCCCACAAGGGGCGTTGCCCCTAGACCCCCACGAGGGGCGCTGCCCCCAGACCCCTACGAGGGGCACTACCCCTCGATCCTGTTGGGGTGTTTCCCCCAAAACCTCATTAAAACTATAGGTCTAAGCATGTTATAGGCCAATGATGAATCATGATCATTAAACCTACAAAATACATATCCCCTGTTGCAAATCTTTGCATCTTTTGCAGTCAAAGCCATAATCAAGGATTATCTTGTTCCATACATTAGACATACGATATTGTATTTTGATTTTCATAACAAACTTTAAAACTATATGGCAGCAATGTAGCCTTTGGGCATTTTGATATAAGTTTATAAATTATAACTTGGAGGTTGTTTTATGATTTGTGTAACTGTATGTTAATTTTGAATGCGTATTGACTATTGACTTTGAGTATTGGCATAATGTTGAACACAAATGTTATCTATTAATGTTCTATAATGTGTATCATGCATGCCTTATTCATGTTATCTATTAAATATTTAAAATCTCCCTATATTTTTATATAGCCGTCCCCTGCCGTCCCTAATTTTGGCCTCAAAAATCAGAAACTTGGGGACTCGTCTCGCCGTCCCCTGCCGTCCCCGTCCCGGAAACTTGGGGTAACCTTGTTAAGAAGTAAAATAGCAAAATTGAAATACTAAATTAGTACTTGAACATTGAACATTGAATATTGAAGTTTTCAGTATCGAATTACTAATTAGAAATTAGAATAGTAATACTCAATACTACAATGTAACAATTGTTGAATCGGCAAATGGAAGATTTCTATTATATTATATCAAAAATATCTGATTATAAAGATGATTACAATGAGTAGCATGATTAATCATCATATGATATCAAAACAAGTACAAAATCAAAATGTCAAAATGACAAAATGTAGTGAAGGAGGCAGAGGCCTCTAATCATCCCTCGGGAGGTCGGCAAACTCCTCATCACTGGAACCACTGGACTCCTCAAGGTCAAGATCCACCAAAGGAACACCAACCAACCCTATATCTGAAGCATCCTCATCCTCATCAATCTGTGATGGCTCCTCTGGCTCTACATCCCATCGTGCTGTTGGGCTCTCCTTGTACACACGTGTCCTGCGGTTAGTGATACGCAAGGCACTATGTACAGCCACTAGCTTCTCTGCTCTCCTAGAGGTAAGTCTATTCCTCTTAAGAGAGTGGATGAAGCTATAAGTAGACCAGTTCCTCTCAAAAGCTAAAGAACTAGAAACCTGGGACAGCAAACGAATGGCTAGTGTGGTAGTCAGTGATTTCAGTCCATGACAAGTCCACCAAAAAATCGGATCCTCCTGTGCCATAGTTCTTATGTCCGCCTTTGCTGCAGCCTTATAACCCCTAAGAGTAGCAAATTTCATCCACTCAGTTCGAATGTTGCTAGCAACTTCAGCATCATACATCCTATCAATGCATCTGAAGAACCCTTCCTTCACCTCATCATCCTAAATCGGTGTAACTCTCCTAGGCGTAGGCATGTACCACTTCGGATTCAATGCATAAGCAGCCATGTGCAAGGGAGTGTTTAGGCTGTCCCATCTACACTGAATAATAGGCTGAATGTAAACATTGTAGAATGCTAAAGTCGGGTCCTTCTCTCGCACAACTGCCCTCATCTGACCAAGCATAGAATCAATGCACTCATACACCTCCCCAAGGTTAGGTGCATCCCCATCCCCATATCTGATGACCTGTACAACTGGTGTAATGATGGTGACAATATATTTTGCATCATGCCAAAATGCATCACTCTTCACTATCTCCTTCACCCTCTTCCCCTGCTCTGTCCTGGACCCATCCCAACGATTCCAGTCTTGTGTCATAACCATGACTTGCAGTGGCTCTTGCAACTCAAGCATTCTCTCCAAAAGAATGAAATAGGATGCATATCTAGTCTCAACTGGTTTCAAGAACTCCTTCGCGAAGCTCCTGAAGATGGCATGTGAAGTGTGGTGGTTGCAGATATACATCTGCACATCTCTAGCATTGTTGACCACTCCTCTAATCCACTCAATCTTCCCCATGTCCTTGAGTGCATTGTTCATGGCATGCACACAACATGGAGTCCACCAAATGTGTCTGTATGATGCCTCTATAAGCCTCCCTGCAGCTCTGCACACATGTGTTGCATCTGTCACTACTTGGACCACATTTTGTGGCCCAATCTCCTCAATAGCTGCCCGAAGGATCTCAAACTGAAAATCAGCATCTTTTTGATGCCTTGAACAATCAACCGCCCTGAGAAAGAATGGCCCCTCTGAGCATATAACTATAACATTGATAAGTGGACGATGCCTAATGTCCGTCCACCCATCCATAACTATGCTACATCCAGACTCCTCCCAACATGCCCTCATCGTCTCCATCAATGAATTGATCTTGGCATAGTTGTTATCCAAGATTGTGGTCCTCAATTTGTGCTCACCTGGTGGCACATATGATGGTCCTCCTGTTGTGACCTAATTCACACCTCGCCCCATGGCAAATGGGGACCCTTGTTGTTTGCCTTTTAGGGTTTTGCCTTCGCGTGCCTCATTTTGTCTGCTCTCCGTTTGGGGGTTTTGAGTCTGAATTTTGAATGGTCACCCGAGTCAAGCAAATGAGTTTTAGCCTGAATCATTGTGCAAACGTCGCCATCATGCTTAGAGGGCCTGGGAGACGAAGATCGACTGTCATCTCAGTCAATTCCGACACCTCCTAGTTTTTAGGGTTTTTTCACTTTGGCCCCCTATTTTTTAGGACCTACTTTTTTGGCACTTTTGGGCAATTCTGAGATCCCTATTTTTTAGGGTCTATTTTTAAAAAGTTGCTATTTTTGGAAAATTTCTATTTTTAGAAAGTTTCTATATTTGGAAAAGGCTCGAGTTTCAAAAATCCGCTCAAAAGTTCGAAAAGATCAACGAAACTCTCAGAAAATGGATTCGAAAATTTTTGAAATCATGGTGAAATTCTGGAAAATCACAGAAAAAGTTGAAAAATCTGGAAAAATTGTTCATAAATCACAGAAAAAGTTAAAAAATCTGGAAAAATCTGGAAAAAAAATCACAGATTCATGGTAAAATTCTGGAAAATGTCAGAAATCTGAAAAAATCAGTCTAGAGATCACTGGAAATAGTAAAAAATCTGGAAGTTCATTAAGAAATCTGAAGGAATCATGGGTAAAATCTGAATAATCATGGAAATCCGCCTAAGTTTGGATTCATGGAGCTCAACCAGCATGGAGAAAATGAGTCAAGAGAGCTTCAGCCTGAAAAGAAAAGTCAAATGGTGGATTGCTTCAGCCAAGATGTCAATGGCTAAACAGTCAAGGAAGTCCGCCCCTCACCAAAGACAAAATGGCAAGCTACAGATTCAAGTCCGCCTTGAGCTAAGTGAAATGGCAACAAATCTGAGCCAAGTCCGCCTTGAGCTATAAAGGAAATGGCAAGGAACTTAATGAAGTCCGCCTTGAGATAAATGAGCAATGGCAAGCCATAGGCTGAAGTCCGCTTAGAAGTGGCAAGGGAATCAATGAAGTTCGCCCAGGTTCAAGTGTCCAATGGCAAGACCATGAAGGAAGTCCGCCCCTATCTAAATGCAAATGGCAAGCCAAGTAATGAAGTCCGCCCCAAGCCAAAAGGTTGAAGTGGCTGAGAAATAGACAAAGTCCACCCTTGGTAATAAAGTCATGGCCAAATAGGGCGGGGGCCCTAGCTTGGTTGGCTAAGTAATTCCGTTGCGGCTCTGCTGGTCACGAGTTCTAGTCTCCCCCCGTCCCGTGGTACCGGAGGGCGTGTCGCGCCAGCGCCGCCGGTCACGTTAAAAAGTTTACCAGGCGCACTGCAGTTTATAGGGGGTCGTGCTACCCGATTCCTGCAGTCTAAATAAAAATAAAATAAAATAAAATAAAAAATAAAGTCATGGCCAAACATTGAGTGAAGTCCGCCTTAGTCAAATGGTAAATGGCAAAGAAACTAGTAAAGTCCGCCCTTAGCAAAAGATGAAGTGACATGGAGATGTGTGAAGTCCGCTCAACTAAGTGGCAAGGAAAGTTGCCAAGTCCGCCCAGCCATATGTAGAAATGGCCTAAACATATACAAAGTCCGCCCTTGGAAAAGAAAAATTGTCTAAGGCATAGCCAAGGAAAAGCATTAAGTGGCAAGGGAATCAACAAAGTCCACCCACCCCAAAAGACTATGGCATGAGAAGTAATGAAGTCCGCCTTGAAGAAAAATTAAATGGCCTAACAACAAAGGAAGTCTGCCATGTCTAGAGAAGTGTGAAAACTGGAAATTTTTGCCTTAAAAAAAATAAAAAAATAAATGTTTGGCTTTGAAAATTTCGCCATACTTAGAAAAGATAGAAGTATTTTTTCTAAGTCTAAAACATTTTGCCAAACGACTTAGGAAGATGTGAAGAAAATTTCGCCTGTGACTTAGGATGGCAAGAAAATATGGCCAACGAAAGAGGGTTATGGCCAAATAAAATTGGACATGGCGAAATAAATTTTGAAAAAAGAAAGAAGTTCATGGCCAAATAAATTGGACGATAGAAATTATGGCAAGAAAATTGGAGAAAGTGAAAATTCGCCTAAGGCAAATGAAAAAATTTTGAAAATCAAAATTGCCTTAGACAAAAATAATTCGCCATAAAACGAATGGGTTGGAATTGACACATAAAATAATTATTTTAATTATTTATTTTCCAACACCCAAAGAGATAAGTTTTAAAAAATTTGAAATTGGAAAAAGGACAAAAGAGCTTTATGGAACTGGAGTTGAATTTGGAAACTTTCCCAGACACGATCGTTGAAGATAAAACTTGCCACTCGGAAGCAAAGTAAAAGCTAAGTAAAAGACAAGTTAAAACTCGATTTGAAGGAAACAATGAAATTTGCTAAAAGGATCGATTTTCTCACCTCTATAATTGATTTCACTTCTCATTTGCACAATCATTCGATTTTGAGAAGAAGAATTGTGAGAAGAAACTTGTCTAAGGCAAAAGAGTTGAGAAAATTTGCAGCAAAGTGAAGGAAATGAATTTTTACCAGCTTGCATTGTGATCGTGATCACTTCTCCAGAAGTCACGGGCAGATTTACTTTGTCCACTTCACTTTGGCATGAAACTTCATCATTTATTTTTCTTCCAGCTTGATTTTTTCACGAAGTCTAATTTGATAACTAGCTGGAATGTCTTTCAAAGTGATTTAAGTTTCGAATTCTAATTATTCTCTTTACTTTTTCTTGCAGATTTGTTTTTCGAGACAGTAAAGATGAAGTTTGCCAGCAAGGGTGTGCAGCCACAGTCGAAAATCAAGTCCAAGTGGGAGCATGTTGTGGACACCAATCTTGGCCACGTTGATCTTGATGACTTCAGGAAAAGAATGTACGGGAGTGATGGACGTCTGCCTACGCCAATTGCGATGAGAATGATGCGCAATGGAATTGTTCACGCAGCTGGATTTCCACCAGCAAAAGAGTGTCTGGAACTTATGGTAGAATGTGCGTTGCACTATAATGCACGAGAAAGGCAAATAGAAGCTCCTGACGGAAGAGTTCTCGCATACTTGTCCAAGCCAGCAATCCAAGAAACTTTCGGAATTCCAATTTACAACCGAAGGTCCTACCGCACCAAGGAAGATGCACTTAAGCTTTTTATCAAAACCAGCAGGACCTCTGTGCATCAAACATAAACAAAACTTGGTTACTGAAGCCTAAGCCTACTGCAGGAAAGATGCCAAAGAAGTTGGTCAGAACACATTTCAAAGAGGAATATGGCGACATCGTCTTGCTACTAAACAGAATAGTAGGCAATCCCCATGGTGCACCTTTCAAAAACTGGATGTACTATTTTATTGATGAAATAATTACTGGAGTCAAGATGTTCAATTGGTCCAGAATGATTAGTGATAGCCTCCACGAGCAGTTGGTCAACTTTGAGGAGACCAAGACCTTTCACATGAGCTCGTACATCATATATTCGCTTGCAAGATATTACAAGTATTTTGGCTTGACCTGCAAGGGTGTGGTCGGCAATGGCGAAGGGCAGCTCAAGGCCTATGATTGTTATCCGCAGTTGCAACTGAAAGAGAAGTCGCATTTCCGACGAGCTCATGATGCCTTTCTAATGTACATCACTCGGCTTCTCCAAGGCGGGACACATCAAAGACTCTCACATGAGGCCAAGAGCCTAATCAGTCGGTATGGATTCTGGTTCATTCAATATCCTAAGTTCACTTACATCAGAATCCAAGGATTCTCAGGAAATCCTTATAGACTGCCCATCTATCCAACCAACAAAATGGTTTTGTTGGAAGTGCTGAGGCAATTGGAAGCGTATCAAAATATTCAAAGGCCAAAACAAAAAGCGGCTGTCACCTTTCCTTTTTTCATCGGCAATATGGAGGAGTCATGTCCAACGGCACAAGCAGCAGAGATTGCTCGATGGAGATCAGAATTATCCGTTCATATCATACAAATCCAGGAATAACTTTGATCCACTCCATCACATCAGAACTGTGGACGGAGAGAGGTACAAGCATCGGGTTGACTTAGAAGACTTTTGGGCTAATGCAGCAGATGAATATGACGTGAGGAGGAGGTTGTGGTCAAGATTGCCACTAAGCATGATAAGGGCAACAGAGCTCTTCAAAATACCTGATCAACTACAGGATGACGGAATATACTTGCAGCCGGGTTTCAATGAGAACGAGCCACTCCCCCCTATGAGATGGTTTGAGCCTGAGATGGGTGACCTAGCAACTTTCATGCGGCCTGTTTTCAAGTATTCTCAATGGTGGATAGATCGGCAGGTAGAAATTCTAAGGCAAAGAAATGTGCAATTCACGTATGAATTGATGGGCGATACAGAGTCCTGTTCTTCAAATGCCGGTGCATCTCGTGGAGATGGGCCAATAGATGCCGCCAACTTGAGAAAGAGGAAAGAAATTGATAAATCTGCAAAACAGGACAAGGATAAAATGATAGATGAAGGGCCTTCTCGAAAGAAGCACAAGTCCAGACCTCTTCAGTCGGCCACTTCCAGAAATATAGAAGAAATACTCGCCATGGATAAAGAGTCTTTTGAAAATGCTAGGATCCCTTCTCCAGTCGGAAATGTAGAGCCAATGCAAATAGAAGATGATGCTCAACCTTCTCCAGCAAGCACAGAGATCCTAGAATCGGACAATGATACAGATATTATGGATGGAGAATTTGAGGAAGGAATGATTTCCGCCCTCAAAGGAATCCAAGAGGACCCATCCGTCCAAGAAATTCATGGTATGCCAAAAATCCAATTGGTGCAAGAAGTTCAAGATATGCAAGAGATTCAAAGCATGCCGGAAATTCAAGATGTCCAAGAGGATCAAAATATTCAGGATATATAGGATGTCCAAGATCAACAGGAGGACGGAATTGAGCAGCCAACCATCCCAGAGTGGCTAAGAGAGAGATTGAAAAGAAAGGCGCCAGTCGAAGTTCCTGAAGAGGATGATGACACAGATTTTCTGGCAAGACTAGAGCAAGTTGCCCTGAAAAAGAAGGCCAAGAAATTTTCCACCATCCAAAGGGATGAGGTTGGCAATCGCACAATACAAATTGCAATACCTACGGCCGACAAGTTCCAAGATGAGATTGCTCCAGAGGAATACGCCATCACAACCATTGACATGGGTCCAACGACAAAAGGGCAAGAGGTCGAGGCCTTGGACAATTCCGTGGCCACCATCAAGTCTAGGCTGGAAAAAGAAGTGGCCAAGAAAAAAGAATATAAAAAAGAGATTGAGCGCTTAAAAGATTACATCCAGCATTTGACTAAGCCACTAAATGAAGGTGACCAAGCAACGCTTTTACCTCCTAATTCTTCACAAGAACCAGTTAGAAATTTTGAAGAAAAATTGACTATGGCAAAAGAGGCTAAGGATTGGATGGATGGAAGGAAAGAAGAGGCGATGGCATTTGCAGAAAACCTGGCACATGTGTACGAGCAGGATTCCGTTTTGTTGTCATGAGTTGCAGGTTTAGCGGAATCATGGGACGGCCTCGAAGATATTCAAAATAGGATTATCCCATGTATTCGAGAATTGAAAGGCATCTCGAAGCAAAGGCTGATTGAGGACAGAGTTATTGAAGTTGGAGCGGCATATGATTTTAGTGGATGGTATTATGCTCTGATTTCAAGAAGAGGAGTCCTAGAAAAGGTAAAGCAGGATGGTGCCAGAGTTGAAAAACAAGCAAAAGAAATTCAAAGTAAAATTTATGAAATGGCTGCAGATATGCTCGACAAAGATACTGTCCGAAAGAAACACTTGCGGCCAAAGAATTTAAAAGAACAAGTGCAGAGAATTTTCTCCACCACCGGGCCAATCATGAAGGAAAACTTCACCAAGGTATTCAATTTCATGGCCGTCAGGAGTTCTTTCTTGCTGCAGGAACAAGAATGAGCGACCACTTTTGCAGAGTGTGCCGAGAGCTTGGACTTGCTGGAGTACAATGTCAACGTGCTACTCGACATTGCCATGGAGGAGGTCGGCTTGATCGTGTCCAGATTCGCCAAACGTGATGCCGCACAAGTGGATAAGGATGCCACTCCAGATGTCTGAAGTTCTCTCTAGTTAACTGGTTGAGGTTTTGGAAACACTAATTAGGGTTTAGTCATGATTAATCTGGGCCATTGATCCTAAATCAATCTCGGCCATTCATTGTAATTCAAAAATACTATATAAACCCCCCTCACTCTCTCATTTGATATATAGAGAAGATTAGAAGAATTAGAATTCGTCAAAAGGCATTAGAAGTTAGAGCAGATTCAAGAGAATTAGATTGTAGAAAATAAGAGTTTATGAGATTGTTGTGAAAACACTACTTTGATAATAAAGTTCAAATGCATGAGGTGCCTTGAATCCTTGATTGTCAAATGGTTGCATGATCGCATATTTTCTTTCTCATTTAGTAAATTTGCATTAGAATGTATGTTAGAAGAATGATAGATTGATAATGGAGACTAGTGAAACCCAGCTCATACTTTCTTTGAGTGGATGCTTTTCACTCAATGTGTAAAGTTAGACTGAGCTTTATCGTGGATGCTTAACTTCTGTTTGGATAACTATTGTTCGATTTGATGGTAATTATTCATTACGTGAAAATTATAAGCACATTCCCAGAAGATTGCACTTGCTCTGTGTAGTTGTCGTCTAACGTGGCGAAGCAGAGTAATGTTTATTTGGTTTCATTTAATCTTCGTCGTCTCTTGATTTCTTAGGAGTAGCATAGGATCTCTAAAAAACCCTTTAATCTTTTTCACTTTTTTTATAAAATCAGAAAATCCAAAATGATACTGTATTTATGTCTCGGCTTTTCTGAGAAACTTGCAAAAGTAAATCCCAATTGTCCCCCCAGCAAATCACATCAAAACCACAGAGCAAATCCGCATTCATCTTAAACATTGGAATTACCATATGATCTCACTGGCAATCTTAGCATACAAGGTAATTTTTCAAGAGAGGATATAGCGTCTTGGACACTTTATTCTAGAATGTTCGTTGTGTCATAAAACACACATCAACACCTCCCTTCGCCACCATCGACATCATCTCCTTATAATAAGGAGATCGAGCTACATGGAATGGGATTCCATTGGCAAAAAAGAACCTGCCAATGGAATCATCTATCTGATCCCTCAGGTGCACATTAAATAAATCAGCTATGGGGTTAGGCTGACTTTGCATCTTGCGTTTCCCCTTGCCCTGTTGTGATTCAACCATAGTGCTATAAGTGGATGACGGTCCTGAGGCTGACCCTGACAATGTTCCTGCTCTCTGATGCAATGTAGGAGTAGAAATACGTGGCTGCGTCTGCATTTGCTGCTCCTGAATCTGCTGAATAGTCTGAATATGTTGCCTACCAGACAAGGTAGTAGGCATTGGAATTGCCACGTCATCTGGAACACCCCAAAGCTTGTTGAACTCAATTCTGTATTTCAAATTTTTAGGCTCTTCAAAAAATTCGCATGCTCCCACACCCTTTCCTGGCCAAAAGAGGAAGTGTGCATTAACTCTGGTGATGCTCCCAAACCAATCATCACCACAAATGTTGCATTGCCATTTCCTCGTACCACCAGTTGATGACGTTGGGGCTGTTATTCTTGTTGCAAACTGTTTGAGAGGAGATTTGGGATCATAAGGACCCCTAGCCCACTTTGCCAAAACCTGGGAAGGGCAATCAGTAGAAACTGGTGCACTAGCTATGGAACTAGTATGCCCTTCTGGATTTGACCCATGCTCACCCCCCTCATTGTGCTCATCCTCATGCTCAGGTTCATATTCTGATTGGCTTGCACTATGAGAATCAGTTTCCATCTCATGCTCACTCATTTCATGACTATGGGAGCTCATTTTGACACTGCATTTCACAAAATGAAAAAAAATTCAATAAACACATAGTTTCAGCCTATGCCCTACTTTAAAATTAAAAAATAAAACTCTATATTTTAAATTTTTCAACAAATTTTATATTGCAAAACAAAATCTAAGATTCTAAATTAATTTAGAAACTAGAAAATGGAACAACAAGAATTTAGAAATGAAATAAGAAAAATTAAAAAATGAAACAACAAGAAATGAAAGAACATTGAAAATCAGAAAATAAAATAAAAAATCAGTTAAAAACCCTACTTTTTGCTTGAAAAATCTCTTCAACAAGGTGAAGAATCTTCCTCCTCTTCTTCTTCTTGCTCCTTGACACTCCTTTTTCACTTACAATCACTCCTTTCACTCCTCCAATCACTCTTTCCTCAGCCTTCACTCTTCTTCTTCTTGCTGTAGCAAACAAGTAGAAATGCAAATGTGAATAAAAATGAAGATTAGAGGGCCTTTTGAAGGCATGTAAGAGTTTAGATGGGCCCCACATGCCCTTAGGGTTCGAATAGAACCAATAAAATATTAAAAAAATGTTTTAAGTTTAAGTTTTTGTGTTGCCTTTTGGCTGTCCGCCGCGGGAGACGCCTGGGCGTCCCCGAGACGCTCGAGGGATGCCCAGGCGTCTCTGGCGGCGAGCCAAGAAACAATGGCGCTGCCGGAGACGTGGGAACGCCATCCCCACATCTCCGAGATGTCCCCGTTCCAAAGACGCTAGGGCCTAGAGGGGGGGACACATCCCCGAGGTTCACTGATTCAAGGTCTACAAGGGTGCAAAGGGGAGACTCTTTTCCTCCCAGCAAGCAATTGAAAGGAGAGGAAAACAACAACCAAGTAAAAAATGAAATTAGAAACTTGATTCTTACATATAGATTGTTTAATTTATTCTTATTTCTTAATACTTATATTTTTTAAACATGTTTTTGTAGATCTACGGTGGGAGAACTATGGTGCTAGCACACCAAATCTTCAAAAGCTAGCCATACGTGTCTTGTCACAGCCATGCAGTGCTTCTGGGTGTGAACGCAATTGGAGTTTATTTGAGAACATTCACACAAAGAAGAGGAACAGGTTGACTCAACAGCGCCTAAATGATTTAGTTTTTGTTCGGTACAACCTTCGCCTTCAAACTAGAAAGGTGGAGGGTGTTTCACACGAGTCCATCGACTTGGATGACATTGATCCATATGGTGAATGGACTATTGATGAACAAAATGATGAGGCTGATGTCTTCCTTACTGATGAGGATCTTGCTGAATTAGAGAGAGCAGCAGCAGAAGAAGAAGCAGCAAGATTGGATGCCATGGAGGACGACGAAGACACATTTGAATATCATGTTTCCCCTGTTCGATCTCCTAGTCCTCGTTCGGATACTATAGCACGGGCACCTTCTAGTTCTAGGCCTCCAAAATTGAGTACCATTGGGAGGGGAAAGAGGAAGATGTAGATTACATGTGGTTGTTAATGTTTTCCTCTTTTTGACATGATTATATGTAAACATTTATAAACTTATGATGCTGTTATACATTGAAACTATGAGTATTTGATGACTATGAATGATGAAATTTCAATTATTGAGTGTTTGATGATCATATGACATGTGTAATCTTTGAATTATGAGTGTTTGATAACCAAATTAGGCTCTTATGTTCTCTAAATGCATTAATTTGTTCTTGTTTTTTTGTAAAACTACGGTTTTTTTTTTGCCGAGTCTTTTCCCAAGTCTGTGCCGAGTCACGAGTCCAAGTCATATTTTTGGGCTGCCAAGTCCGAGTTTGCAAACTATGCACTAAAATATACTTCAAGTTGTTTAATCCATACATCCAAAAATTCTGCAATTATTTGTCCATTAAAAGGTTTAATTTCTACATTTGTCTCTACTTTAAATGGGATTACATTCTTTCCTTCATCCTCATTTGATTCTTTCAAGAAATCTTTTTTTTTAATGTCATTTTCCTCAAAGATTCCAATTTTTTTGGGAAGTACTTTTACTAAATCACTTATAAAAGCTTGTTCTTGCACTATTTTACCTTGTTGCAAAACCAAACAATCTAGTTGTTGCCTTAACCATTGCTGATTTTCCACAATGCCCTTCATGTGCCCTTCAAGTGCAGTCACTCTTGTATTTAACTCTTCCATAGCTGGCCTTTGAGCTCTTGTTGAAACTACAATACAAAACCCTTCACAATGTAATGTCCCCTTTTCGAAATGGGATTATAATAATAAATTAAAATATCAAAAAATACAATATAATTATGGAATATAAAATTAAAGTTTAATTTTATCAAAAGTCAAGGGACATGTGAAGAATCATGACTATTGAAGGAAAAAGATGTATGAGAGACACCAAACAAGGAGAAGTAACCGCCATACAAAGAATGCATCATTTATTATCTGATTATTTACTCCTTTGGAGCATGGAACTGCAGTTCATTTAACCTGAGGATGAAACCCTCATGGCAGGAATTGAAAGACGGAAACCCACAATTTCTCAAGAGTGATTTCTCATGGAAATCACCATTGTGCTAAGTTGACTGATATTCTAGTAGACATCATTAAAATTTCAAGTTAATAACATTTGCTGTCTATCAGCAAATCTGATTGCTATCTTTAAAAGAAATATTTAATCATGCAAATTCAATTATCAGACATACCAATTGGAAAAAGTATAGTTTCTAGTGTAGATATTATTGTATAGAAATTAAAAATTAAACTTGATTTGATATATACAAAATTTTCCAAACAGGACATTAGACACAAGCCCACAATAATCAAACCACTCTGATACCAAATTTGATCTATAAACTCTTCTAATAAAATTAAAGAATAACCAAATTATTTTAAAACGAGGTAACTCAAGGACACATCCCCAGCCCTTTTTGACGCATCCCCCCTGCCTGGATATCCCAGGGAAGAAGGGACGTGTCAAGGACGTCATCGGGACATCCTCGAGTCATCCCCAAAATTTTCAAAAATGTTGGAAACGCCTCAAAAACTCCAAGACAATGGTGAGCTGCAGAGGGGACAGTCGGCCATCCCCGATACAGCCGGAGACATCTTTGACGTCCTCGGAC
This sequence comes from Sequoia sempervirens, assembly GCA_007258455.2. Lineage (NCBI taxonomy): Eukaryota > Viridiplantae > Streptophyta > Pinopsida > Cupressales > Cupressaceae > Sequoia > Sequoia sempervirens. Next base: position 33,341 of record VDFB02323796.1, on the reverse strand, counting down.
TGTTTTGGGGACAGTCGGCCGTCCACCTTTTCCAACGTGATTTTTAAATAAAAAAAGTGTTTATGAAGGTGAATGATTGACTTATTTTTACTATCAACATTTCAAAGAGTTTTAAAATAATTTTCTGTAGCAAATAAACTTACAATACCAACCTGTGGTTTACAACTGGAGCAATATAGGCTGAAAATGTACTAAGAACCTATATGCAGCAGTCTATACTATTTTAACAGCTATAATATTTTGATCCCAAACTGAACTGAACGTTCCTATAGCAGTCAACTTTTGGTACAGCAATATTACTCCCTTTATATGCAATGAATCCACCCTTAAGCAGTTGTATAGATCTATTGGTTAACCAATAGAAATTTGATCTGAAACCTGAACTAGTACTGCTCTTAAGACTGTTGGGACTGCTGATATGAAGCTACAAGTCTGCAAATAATTTCCACCTCTCCCTACACAGTATGCTACAGTTGGGTGCCTTGGAAAACTTGGACAAACATTGAAACCAAGTATATAAATCTGAATGTGAATGGGATTTGATCTGATTGTAATTTTATACCCACCGGAATATCCCATACTGGAATTTGTTTGTATTTCACCCAATGATGATTACACAAAGCGCATTACAACAATTGTTTGAGAAAATATCTGTCAACTTTGAGCATCACTTTACTAGGTATGATGAATATAAAGTAACCAGATTGCTAATTTGTTTGACTTTGACTCTCATTTGAGCTCTCAATTTAATACAAATGTTATGTATTAAGGTTCTATAAAGTATATATGAATTCTTTATCAATGTTATCATATGAATATTTAAAATTTCCCTATATATTTTAAATTTTTCCTATTTTTTATATAGCAGTCCCTTTTGTTGTCCCTTGTCCCCAAAATGACCCAAAAAATCAGGGACCCCAAAACACGTCCACCTGTCCCCATCCTAGAAACTTGGTGTAACATAGTTTTTACATAATTACTACTTGATACTGCAAATGAAGTTTACTTTTTAAGAGAAAAGACTATTGTGAAAACAGACATGAAACCTACAAGAACTCACAAAAACACAAAATTTTATCCTGAAAATCCCCAAATGTAGAGGCAAATCAGCTTTTAGAGTAGCAGCAATGGCCTTGCTACCTTCTTTGTTATCTTGGGTCTCTGCCCTCTACTTTTATCTCCTTATGAACAAATGAACCCTACTATATTTCTCCCTTTCTCTCAATCTCCAAAAGCATACACTCTCAAATCAAATTACAATCCCCTTTAATAGATTTATGTGAACAGCAGGTTCTCCCATGCCCTAGAAGAATTCCCACACACACGAGAAGTTGAAACAGCAACTGTATGGGTCATATTTTGCATCTGAAGCGCTCACAATCAGTGGAGACTTACACCATCGCAGATCCAACCAGGTCACTACTCTGATTGTGGTCTCACCCTACATTTTTCTATTAGTTTCTGTGTTTTAACCGATATATATACCTGAATGCAATTTACTGTTCAAGTTTCCATTTCTCATACATTTTACAGATCCAGTATGAATCACTTGATAACTTGTTAACCTTACATGATCTACTCCACATGGATTGCTCTATTCTTTTAAGTGAAACCATAAAAATTTGCTCTGATATTGACAAACAAATTTGTCCTAAACAGATTTACTCCATGGACTGATATGACATCAATATAGTGAACAAGCTAGCAGAGCACTGGATGAGAAATTCTGATATGATGTTTCATAGATATAACCAACACCAGCCCACATTGGCATATAGCTACTTTATGCAGAGGTAGTAAAAGTATTTATAGTTTTGAACTACTCCTGTCATAAGTAGTTCTTTCTTATCCAACCAATCAACACTGCAACTAGAAGAAGCATTAATCGTAGCAAACTCATACATTGATGATTGAAACATAGCTTGTGAGGCTATTTGATAACTTGCATTTCACTTGCGTATGTTAGCCACATATAAGTCCAGAGATGTGTCTTTCTCCAATCCTTTGCTTCTAGTCATCCCAATGTTTTATGACACTAGCATAGATATTTTAAATAAATCTATCTAAAAGAAGCTGAGAGATATCAGTCTCAAGGTGCCTATATTGAATTTAAGTCAGAGGTTAGACTGATGCCTCAACCAATATCTCCTGGCATCTTTTAAATAAATGTATTTAAGATATCTATGCTAGTTTTATCTACATTTTAAACTCAATTTTTACTTTCACAGAGCTATTTAGGACAGTAGTTGGATGGAACTGGTCTAGCCTGAGACAAAACAATACAATATCTCCCTTCTCTCAACAGTTTTCTTTCTCATCAACTTTCTTTCAGCTTTGGACCACGATTATGTTTGGAATAATGGAACTTGATTTCATGACAAATCTGGACTAATACTAAGCCCTTAGCAAACATTTTTTTATTCTAATCAGTTCCAATTCACTAAAGTCCCCTTTTGGACTTGGTTTCACAATCTTCCTCTTGTATGTTCACTAGGCAAAATGATTATATTGTTGGCTGCGAAGCTGGAAGGTTTTGTATGTTTAGATTTGATTTTTGACTTCTGCCTATATGTGGATCTCTCTAATCAATTAACATATGCTCTAATTGGGGCAGGGGGGCTAGCTTGATTGGCTAAAGCATCCTGTTGCAGGCAAGAGGTTATGAGGTCTAGTCTCCCCCCAAACCCGTGGTACCGGAGGGCATGTTGCACCAGCACCACCAGTCACGTGAAAAAAGTTTACCAGGCACACTGCAGTTTATAGGGGGACGGATAACCAACCGATTCCTGCAGTCTAAAAATAAAAAGAAAAAAAAAAACATATGTTCTAAACTTGCAATCTTCCATGGGATCTTGATTGCAATATGTAGATTTTGAAGGCCCGCCTGTGAGATGCTCTCACTACAATCAAATCAGTCACAAAAGAGTGGTCTGCTCTTCCCTTCAAGGGCTTTTGCAAAACAAAAAAATACTGGTGCAAAAATGGGTTCCAATACAGAGGTTACCTTTTGAGGAGTTCAAATGGAGAAATCACAACCCCTTCGTATAAGATTGATTTGAGGTTTTGACTAAACGACACTCAAAGGAGTCTAAAAAAACATATGGGTCTTGCTTCTACAATTTTAGTTATTTTCTTTTATATGCTACACACCTGATTTGAACTTATGTCCTTATTCACATATTATTTTATACAATTTATTTATATAAAATATCTTATCTACATAACTATTTTAATAGTATTACTCATAGCAGCAAAAATCGTTTGGGGAAAAAAATCAGCAAACCAAAAAATCAGGAGTTTTTGAAAAATCATGAAAAAATTGGGAAAAAATCGGATTTGAAAAAAAATTAAAAAATATACTATATTTCAGAAAAAATCGGGAACAGCCACATTAAATATATGTAATCCCCTATTTTTTAAATTACATATATAACAATAAATTTTTTAAATATGTATAATTACTGTGGATGTATTTTTAAAATATAATTATATAGAAAATTTATATATGTATACTTAATGTGGATATAGCCATATATACTAAATTTATGAACAAATTCTACAACAAACTTAAATTATAATATACTTTTTAAAAAATCGGGAACAGCCATATATACAAATTTATTCTTCTACCGGTCACTGGATACAGCCATATATACAAATATTTAACAATAAATTTATATACAGCCATATATACTAAATAACAGCACAGTTTGTTTGAAGATAGTCACATATGGTAAAAGCAAAATACCTGGTTCGCGTGAAGATAGTTGGCGGCCAAAAAACGCGTCCAATCTCCAGTCGCAGCAAACCTTAGGGTGTTCGTGCATCGTCTCAGTCGCAGGCACTGAGTTAATCGATTGGCGACCCCATATTTTATCAAAAACCACGCGTTTTTTAGGGTTTTTTTTGGCACTTTTTAGGGTTCACATTTTTTTCACGATTTTTTGCCCCTTTTTTTTAGGATTTAAACGCGATTTAAAGGCAATTTTCAATGATTTTTTGGGTGGTCAATGCAGCCCAAAAAAATCGCTATTTTCAAGCTGAAAAAATCGGGAACAACCACGATTTTTTAAAAATCTCGATTTCTGCGATTTTTTGCAGATTTATGCTTCTATGGTATTACTTATTATTTTATTTGACTACAAAGGGTTCACATTAAATACATTAGACTAGCATAACTACATATTTATTTTGTTTGAAAAGTTATTTGATATCTCTACAAATTATTTACTACATATTTGACTAGATATTGTATTTACTTACTATTTTATTTACAAAATATATTACAACTTTTTTATTTATTAATATACATAGCTATTTACTATTCTATTTACTAAATTACACAGCTATTTCAATAATTTTACTTACTATTTTTACTTAACTATATTAAATTTATAAATATATGTATCTATGCTAATCTAATGCATTTAAGGTGAGCCCTCTATGATAGAGGATGAAAGATAATAGAAAAATACATAAAATACAATTATTTATATTACATAATAAAATATATTTAAAATATCTAAATTTTCACTTACTCAGTTTATTTATTTTATTTACTAAAGTTCCGAAGTTAAACTTATTATTTTATTTAATAGCTATGTATTAAATAAATAATATTTACTTTGTTTTTATTTAAAGAAATTTTATTTTTTCAAGTTTTGAAAATTTTATTTTTTCAAGTTTTGAAAAATTAAATTTGAAACAAATTAATTATACATAATTAACTATATAATTATCTCAAAAAATATTATTCACTATTTTATTTATTAAAGTGCACAACTATTTACTATCTTATTTACTAATGTAAATAGCTATTTCATTAAAATTATTTTATTTACTACCAACCAAATGCTTTTTTATATTTATTTTGTTCAGTTTTTATTTTTGTCAGTTGTGTAGGGTTTTCGAGTTTTTGAAAACACGGTCATGCCAATATACTCCACCCTTTGCCACCACTGCAGGTTGGCCTCTCAGCATAACAACCTGTTTCTGATAACGTTATCATTGTGTACTTATGTGGAATCTTTGCTAGACGGAAACCAACATCCTTTCAACTAATCTTGTTTTCTGCGCATGTGTTAATCTCTTAGACCAATGTTTCATAAGTTGAAAAAATTGCTTAAATCGGTACTGGAGTTTCTACGCATTATGCTGCCAATAGCAATGTTTCATCTGCAACTGAAAATGAATCTGAGTTTGCAAAATTTGTATCTTGGGATAATAGCTAATTTCGATCTTTTGGATCTCGTAAAGCATCAGTGAGTACTTCTGTCATGATGATAAACAAGGTGACAAAGGATTTCCTTGTCTTGGATCTAGTTCAATTGAAAAATGTAAAGGCTGCACAGCGAATACCACTTTGCTAACATAGACTGTATGGATGTGATAATGCAACTTTCCATGCATCCTATCGATGGCAAACTGAATCTAAGCATTTCAATAGTGTGAAAGAGAATTGCTAAGTAACAAAGAACAAAACTAGTACCATTTAGTTCTTCCCTTAAAAAAGATCTACATCAAACTTCCTAGTCTAATTCCTTTCCTTAAATGTGGTGAATACTCCATGTCATTGTGGGTGGTAGATGGATTCTGATTTTGTACAGGAAATATTAGTATTACATAGCTTCTTGCAATCAATTTCCAGTCAGCACTCATGTCAAGTCCAAATCATCATTCCTTTGTTAATCCTGGCAAAGTCTTCTAGTTCATGTCCATCCTAAGATCTGGATAACCTTTCTCCAACAATTTTCTTTTCCTGTTCTTGAGTCTCATGATGTGTTGAATGCTATTCTAAGATCTGGATAACCTTTCTCCAACAATTTTCTTTTCCTGTTCTTGAGTCTCATGATGTGCTGAATGCTATTAAAACTCAGGGCAGTAGAAGAATGATTAAGCAAGCAAACAAGAACTATACTCTCCAACACAGACAGACAAATAGAGGAACAAAGCCCTGCATATAGAGGAGCGGTTAAATCCAAGATTTTTATCTCAATCATAGACAGACAAATACAAGGCACTGACATGACTAATTATGTGGAGAATACACAAGAGAGCATGTTGATCACATATATTATCATCGGTTTGAAAACTTACTAGATCCTAGGATGTGAAATTTCTAATGAGTTTGAACAATGATGTACACAACTATTAGGAATACACTTTATTGTATCTGTGATTCAATGTTAGAGTTTTCAACCAGCCCTTTTCCTGTTAGTAATTGCTATGAACCTTTATTTGTCTGTAAAATATCGTATCCATGCCCTTTAAACTGGTACACAACATAATACATGTATTAGATAGAAACCCTTCAATGGATCTTGTAAGGTCAGTTTCTTAGGCCATGACCATGTTAGACACCAATATGCAATACGAGAACCCCCATTGGAATCCCTCAAGGGCGTGTATTTCCATTTACCTTATATATTGCTTAAATTTTGACCTTGTGAACTTGGCAGTAAACTGGAGCAAACCAACTCACCTATGTGCAGAGCATCCCATGTATTCTAAGGTGCATGGTGCATTTCCCATGTTTGTTTGACAATAGGTGAGAGATTCAATTTACATATAATAGAGAATAAACAGTTTAAATAGGTAGGGAAACTTTACCCATCAATGTTAGACATCTTGAATGCTTAAGACGGCATCCTTTGAATTGGCATTGTAAAGCCAAATTAATCCTGATGATTGTGAGTCAACTTAGTGCAAACGTCCTCCTACCTCTCTCAAAGTCACTCCTAAAGTTTGACCCTTCTAAGACACTAGTGAGAACTTTTGAGTCCAGGTTATGGCTTATTATGAAACTTTTGTTCAAGGACACATGATTCATCTCTGACCATTAAAGATAACTGTTTGGGCCCCACAGTGGCCATAAACAGCTAGTTCTACTTTGCTGCTGCCCATATGATGACCAGTACCCTTTCCTTTTCCAAAAATATTTGCTCCTCCACACCTAATGCTGCTGGAACTTCTGTTCACTGCTACATTCAGCTCCATCTTACTCTCATTTGCTCACACAATCATTCATTAGACCTCTAGATGATTGCAATCAAATTCCTACACTAGTGTTAAACCTCCTCTCCCACAAGGAATTATATAAGGAACAACTACAAGTCTACTTCAAATGGTAGCTCTTTATTCCTTCAAAACTATCTCAACAGCTAGGAGTGCTTTGACCGAGGTAGGTCACCTTTGCACATGCTTCTCTTGAACCTGGCTATGAGGGCTTCTTGCTACACAAAAGAGAAAAATTCATCCATTTATTCCATAAGCTTAGTTATTTGTATGCTCATTACTTTAAATTGCAAATTACAAGCTATTTTAATTAGTACATTGTATGTTAGTTGTTAATTCCCTCTTGTTTTACTCTAGTTTCGATTGTACTTAGTCCTGGGTTTGTTGGATCGTCCTAATAAGAAACTTATTAGATTAAAGCAATCCCAATCACTACTGATGCAATCCAACAAACCAAACTAGTCAATACTAGATTTGGTGAACCCTTTTGCTATGTTTGTATGATTACCATTCACTTAGCTAGGCACATCCCTCCCAACACCCCTGTCCCCCACACCTTCCCCCCCTCCCCTTCTACCACCCTGCCATCCCTCCCTTGTCAATCATTTGCACTCACCATTGGGATTTTTCTATCTACATGCACCATGAGTGTTGCATTCTAGATAGATCAATCTAGTGATGCATACCCTACTAACTAAGCCAAATGGCTCTAAACAGATTCAAACAACTTGTGGTCCAATCTTTGATTCTCATAGACTCAAGTAAATTGCCTACAATCTTAACTTTAGGTCCAAAAGGACATTGAAAAAGAATGCCACAGTGACACCCTCTGTTGTACTAATAATCCATGCTCCAAACCTAGCAAGGACAGTAGCTCAATGACAAAGTGGCCCAACACACTAAATGGAAGGTACTAGGTTAGAGTTCTAAACTAACACTCATTTTTTTCCACAGTGCAAGACAAAGCAATGGCCATGAAAGAGGCAAGGTGAAAGAGAACAATGACCATGAATAGACGGTGAGAAAGTGAGCAATGACCATCAAGGGTAGTGTGAAAGAGAGCAACGGCCATGATGGGGCAATAAGTGAGCAATGACTATGAAGGGGCAGTGTGAAAGAGCAATGGCCAAGAAGGGGCAATGTGAGAGTGAAAGATGACTGTGAAGGTGCACGGTGAATGAGAGCAATGACCAGGAAAGGGCAGAATGGGGGCAATGTAAAAGAAAGCAACAACCATGGAAAGGCATTATGTTGACAATGTGAAAGAAAGCACTGACTATGAAGGAGCAGTGTGGAAGAACAATGCGAAGGAGCTGTATGAAAGAAAGCAACAACCCTGAAGGAACAATGTAAAGGAGAGAAACAGTCATTACAGGACAATGTAGCTCATTGGTTGAGCACCCACAACACATACATGAAAGCTCATGAGTTGCAGACCTAAAATGACACCTTCCTCATTTGTATAAATTAGCACTCATTTTTTCAAATGTGAAAGAAAGGACTGACTCTAAAGCTTCTGGTAGCTCAGTGCCAATGCACTCCAACATGATAAACGTAAGGCTCAAGGTTCATTTTTTAAACAATGTGAAAGAAAACCAAAGTATCTGATGCCCAATTCTAAGTTTTCCAGCTCAAACAAGCCAAATTCTTCAATGCATTCCATTAAAGAATAAAAGAACTAAAATAAGGAAGTTATGAGGATCGAACCGCGAAAAGAGAGAGCGCAACTGTGGCCTGAACAAGCTGCTGCAGGAGAACGCCCTTAATTACAGTGGGAAGAGAGACCAAATTCCGCAGCTCCTCCTCCTTGCGAGAATGCATGCGATAGCGATCCAACGGTGGTAACATCTGATATGTCCCCGCATATATCCAATACACCACAATGGGCGCCAATGCCCCCATCGCTTCATCGCTTACATACCCTTCCCAAAACACCATCTTCTCAAAAAAAAATTATTTTTTTTAAATTGCCTGATTAACTAAAATGTTGCAGCAACCTCAAAACCTACACATTGCTTTCTCTTTTAAGGTCTGTTTTCAGGCCTTGCTCAGATCCAACGATCGACCACTGTGAAAAGAAAAGTCTAGCCCCGTTACTTAACAGAATTGGGTGTCAGATTTGCTGGTGGGTATCGTAGATCCATCTATCTACAACGGAAAAATCTACGAGCTAAAGATGAGAATTTGATAAATTAATTTCGGGCCCGGCAAGAAACCAAACAAATGATTTTTCTGTTTTTTTAATGCGGATTTGAAAACCCTTTCTCTTTCCGTTTATAAGGGGTTTTTCATTTTTTAAATCGGATCTGTTTGACAAGAACAGGGTTGAAATTGATTGACGTGCTTATTTTTAAAGCACAGGCAATACAAGCCTTTTGTTTGCCTTGGAATTAGGATTAGGATTTGTGTTTGAATTTGATCAACACATTTCAGGTGGCCGTTCAATCTTATTAGCTCAGCAAAGATTTGTTTTTTATTATTATTATTAATTTTTAAATGCAACGTACCAATGTCCTTTCGTAATTGCTCATTAAGTTTACAGGGCCTTGATTCAATTCCTACTATTTGAATTTAATTTTTATTCTTAGCTTTATTATATCATATCAATTCAAAAATAGATTGGTCACTTTAATAAGTTGAGATTGATGATATTATTTAAATAAATGTACGGATTTTAAGTAAAATAGAATAATATTGAATACATAATGTTATTAAAATAAAGGTGTGAAATTTAAATAAATAGAATGGTCATATTTAGTTTCTAATCTAATGTTAATCTAATTTTGATAGATGGTGTGAAGTGACTAACCATTATATTAGAAAATTAGAACTTGTCAAACAATAGTCTTGGAACTAATACATTTGATGTTTGATGTTTTGATTCACTTATATGTTTGTGGAACTCATCTTCATGCCTATAGATTTGAACCCTACGCATGGATTTGAATGTGTTGAATTGGATGTCCCGATATTGTTAGCTTTGATGTATATAACTCGTGTCTTAAAAGGGGTGGTGTCGACAAACATTGTTAAAGAGTTTGTTGGCTAGGATTTTTGCTCCTTTTGTAAAACCCATGTTATAAAGATAGCAAGCATAACCATGGGATCAGGGCCCTTTCCCTACTTAACTAATCAAAAACACTCTAGCACACAAGTTAGTGAATTTCATGCTCAAGACAAGTAACAACTAGTTAAGGGGGTCAAGTTGGGCCCAAGTGTTAAATTTGAATTTGTATCATAGAAAAAGGGAACCCTAAGTTTAGTGTATAAAACCTAGGATTCATTTTGCTCTTTTTTCAAGGGTACAATAGGATGCAAATCAACAAGGTGTTTAGATTGGCTTTCAACCATGAAGGTGAACCAACCAAACCTTGATCTGCATCTTTTTGAGCCTTGGAATGGATTGGAATTGATTTGCCTTGATTAACCTAATTAGACTATGTGCCCTAATATGAAAAATGTATGCTACTGATAATTAATAGATTGAAACAAAGATTTGTAGGCAAATCTTGGAAGGTGATGTGTACTTATCATATAAATTTGGTATTAATCGAATTAGGACATAGGTGTTGAAGGGTGTCTATGTCCTTGTAGGGGTGTCATGTTTTATTTTTGCAGTCCTTTGATGTCAAATCTAAGACTCCCGCTTCCACTTGCAAACTTGACGGATAACTATTGGATAATTCTATAGGTGAGTTTTTTGTGAGTTGACAAGGTGTAGGGCTTTGAATGCAACAATGGATAAATGATCTTCAATCTTCCTTCAATCCTCTTCAAACTTGAAATCTACACATTCAAAGAGAGAAGAAATGTTATGCCATTTAGGGGCTTTCCTTAGTCAAACCTCATGTTAGTGTTTCCATTTCCACAATGGCAATGTCAATGGTAGGAAAGACAAATGATAAGAAGGAATGATGAATCATCGAAGTGTTGCAACTCACCACCCTTCAATGGCTTCCTTGAAGGACTAAAGGCATGCACGTCACTTCAAGGACTTGGATCTTTTTTGCTTGAATGCTTGAATTGCTTGGCGACCTACAACAAGGGTTAGCCTTCATAAACAATGATAATGTAAACACACATAAACTCACATAGGATTTGACACGATGCTTGGATCTTGAATTATTGCAATAAAGATCTAAAATGTTGCTCTTGATTTGCTTGATAGTGTGCTCTTGATCATAAGTTTTCCAATTGTTTTCTAGATAGATTTCAAATGATGAAATAACTAGGTATTTATAGACATTTCTCTAATTTCTCAAAAATTAGATCCCAATGGCCAACATTTGCATCTTGAATTTCAAAAGTAAAAATTTCAACACTGACATATTCAAATTTGGGTCCCAGCAAAATAGGGGGCTCAGACACCCAAGGGTGTCTTTGTCCTGGCCCTATTTTTTAGGAAATAGGGTGTCGAGGGCAGGACATTAAATTGATGCATTTGTTTAGAATGCATAATTTCAAAAATTAGGGACCTAATTAGGCTCAATAATTTAGGGGGGCGACCAAACATAGTGTGAAATTGTTAAGGGTGACAATTTACGACTCTACATTTAGCCTCTGCTTTAGTGAGAGTATGAACTTACACTTAGACTCACACTAAAGTAGAAAATCTATGTCAAGAGGGGTTTGATTATCCAAATGTTGAAGAGATAAGATAATAAAGGATCAAGGGGGAGCACAAGCCCCTAGGATCTAAGATCCCATGGAAAACCAACTTAAGCATAAAGGAGCACACATATGTATGTGTAGAGGAGGGGGACCAACCACACCAAGGCTCCAAGTCATGAAGAATTGAGAGTGAAAGGGTTCCCTAATCTACCTCAACCGCGTAGGTGTTTTATGCTAGGGATAGAGAATGAAGAGCATTCTCAATGCTTCTATCACTCTTCTAACCCAAGAGTTTCAATGGGGCTAAGCGAGCAAGTTTTTGGAACCCAAACTATGCCTTGGACAACTCTCTACCAGAGGACAACAGTGCAGATCAAGGACGACAACACAGTGTGCTAGCATCTCACAGGTGCATTGGCGTTCGTACAAACAAAAAGTATAAAAAGATAGTGAAGATAACAAAATGCCTACTAACAGCTTATATGTCGAGATGTAAAGTAATAATAGAAATGCTAAATTATAGAATGATTAAAATAACGAGAAAGATAATATAGAAGTGACAAGAAGTAAGGTGATGAAGATTAACTCACAAAGACTCCAATTCATTAGCAAGCTCCACGCGAACATGTACCTACACACAACCAAGAGGGGGAAAATGTTGGGGCTATATAAGGGTTTGCCTCAGTCAAACCCCTAGTTTGGTGTTTCCACCTCCACGAATAGCCAAATAGATAGAGAGATAGAAAAATGATAAAGAAATAGTACTAGAAAGGAAATCACTAAATGCTACAAAAAACACTATGCTACTCAAATCCAACAACAAAGTACTAATAATAAAGTGTTAGCACCCTCAACCAAAGGTACTCAAGGCCAATGAGAGAGGAATGCAAGAAAACAACTATGGTAGAGTTGACGTAGCCATAGCAACATCGAAAGTAGTCCCGCAAGACACCAAGTTGCAGCTTCTGTGGTGGATGTGAAGAATGTTGTGATTGTTGGAATGAATCCAATAGTGCAACAAGTAGTTGAAACGTATGAGAATTGTTAAGAAGCTCTGCTAGAATGTCCAAAATGTGAAGAAGATGGAATGAGAATGAAAGATAGGCATTCGAAGAAGGTTTGGGAGGGAAAGAGTTGCTCAAAGGTTGGTAGGAAGGTGCAGGTGCATTACTCTTCATCACCAATGGAGAACGTAACACCTCTACAAATTCTAGAGGTAGGAATCCTATTAGGACAACAACGCGCCATGTAGACGTCTACGCACTACACATGTCCCCGACATAAATTCCCCCACTGACATAAAAAACAAGCATGAAGTGGATGGAGTGTAGAATAAGGACGTGGAATTACTTGGTCATATTTGATTTTTCTAAAGTGGAGGGTGTAAAAGGGGAATTTACAAGAGGTGAAAATTCACTCCTATACATGTTGCCCCTACTTTAGCAAACATGAGTTCAAATGAGTGTTCGATAAAGTAGGTTGAAAGAGTTTAGAGGTGTATACCTGAACCGTCGAGGAAGCATACCACAATTTGGTAAGCTCGAAAGCACAAGGTAGGAAAATGGCTCCATAGGTACTCTCTCCTGAGGAGGCTTGAACAAAGCACACTACAAATCCATAGACTTATAGACAGTGAACAAAGGGCTCTATAGGTTCTTAAAGCTTAGACACAATTGAACAAAGTGCACTTAAGGCCCGCATACCAATGATTGACAAATCTCGTAGGAAGTAAGCACTTCACAGGTCCTCAAACTTGAAAGAAGGCACCCCCAAGTACTATCTCCTAAAGGAAGCTCGATGTAGGGGACTTCATAGAGTCAGATTAGAAAGCAGCTTCACAAGCACACCTGCAAAGCAACATGTTAATTTACAAACAAAACATGTTAGAAAATAAAAATCCATGTAGACAAACAAGCAGACAATCAAAAATCAAAGGAGAAGCATTCAAAGGGGTCCCTCAAGAACCCTTCAAAAGAAAAGGGGTCCACTCAAGGGACGCTCAATTTGAAAGTATAACAGTATTTCTCGCAAATTAATTCATCATCAAGGAATCCTTTTGAAATATTTTCACTTCATCAAGGAATTCAAAAGGAATAAATGCCCCCTCACAAGGGGAAGGTCGAGACTTTAGCCACAGGAAAAGTTGCTCCCTCCTCAGAGGAAATTTTTTCAAGTTCTTTCTTTACGAACCCATGATGAAGGAAAAGTATTTCGCTAGGGGTCCTTGTTGAGGAATGCAATTTTTGAAAAATATTTTGAAGAGATTTTCAAGAAAATATTCATTGGCCATCGAATGCATTTTCTGAAAATTGGAGGGATATGATAGCCCCCCATTAAGATGGTGTGTGTCAAACACAAAGGCACATGACATCTTAAGGAGAGAAAAGTAAGAATAAAAAAGTGATGTTGTGGCCTGCAGAACATGATGAGATGTAACTGTGGTAATGTTGTACACGTGAGGGACAACACATGAGCACCACAAAATCATAGCTCAAGCAAAGAAGAGAGAAAGATACAAAGAAAGGAAAAATAATAGCATAGTGAATAAGAGATAGGGGTGATCTGATAGTTTGAAGTCAAATTTGCTCATAAGTATAGATAAATAAGTATAATAGTATATAAATGAATGGTCATCGACCCCCTACTATATCAGACCATGTGAAGAAGATGCGTGAAGACGAAATAAAAATTAAAAACTTGGGTCAACATGGAAGGGAGGCCTAAATTCCCCCAACATTTTGCATCGTCCCTAATTGTCGAAAATCAATACACGACAGAGGAAGAATGATGTGACAAATAGAGGAATTTTTATGACACAAAAAAAACTCATGTATCCAAGCACCTATGAGGGTGACAAGGGTCATCTAGGAACACATAATGCAAGCACAAGGGAATGCAAACACATGCACACACACTTTAATCTACAAATAAAGAAGAGGTGCCCCCTAGTCCTCATCAACCAAGAGGTCATCATTCTTCAAATCTAGATCATTATAAGGGGAGGTTGGACGAGCCTGCAAGGGTGGAATATCAAGGGGGGAACCCTTTGATCCTCCCATAACAAGAGCCAAGGAAGAAGGCCCCTCGAGGTCTTCTCCATTTAGTTCTTGTGGGGTGAATGTCAACGATTTCACAAAAATCATTGATAGAGTTGGTACCTCGTCTACAAATTTAAACATGCATTTCATAGGAGTGCCCTGTGTCAACTCGACAGGCGAGGGAGGCAACACCTGAGATCCACTACTTGCCTCACTAAATGACTCTGGAGTAGTGACAAACTCTGACGATGTGAGGGCTTCCTTTGTCACTAAGACGACACAAGCCAACACAGAGCCACCCTCCGAAGAAGATGAGCCCTTCTTCCAAACCCCATTACAAGCGGGGTCATCCTCCATTTTCCACTTCATCGGAGGATGCAAGATCCCCATGAATGAAGTAGAAGGCACAAAGGAAGAGGAGAAAACCGTGACAGACACCACCAAGGTATTTGATATGTCCACAAGTTTTGAAAATGACAAAATGTCCAAAAGGGACATTAGAAGGGGTGGCTCAACCAAAGAAGCAATAAACACTTGCACCCTCTTCGAGTGAGGATATTTATGCTCACGGTGGGAGCTGGAATCAAGACCAAAGCTAAAGGAATTGAAGTAGAGAATACAGGAGAGGAGGACACAATAGAAGGTGCCAAGGTAGGAGCTAATGACTCCTCTTCCTTCTTCTGCAAGGCAGCCTGCTCAATGGCCAAATCCTTCCTCTCACGTGCAAGGAAGTTTCTACGACTCTAGGAGCTAGAGACCACAAGCTGAGAAGGGACAGAAGACTCTTGTTCAACCATCGGAGTATCCATCATGGTCATCTCCAGCGGAGGGAGGGACTCTTGGATGGGAGAAGGAGGGAGAGATTGAGAAGATGGTAGAACAACAACAGAGGGAGTCGGCTTTGATGCCTTAGCAACGAGCCTCTTCCCTTTCACTACTTGAGAGGCAAGAGTAGTAGAAGGCCGCAGAGGCTGAGACATAGAGGATTTTCCATGGGGATCTTTCCCCTTACCATACCGAACGGTTCAAGGCACCGTGGGTAAGACGGGAAGTTCAAACGTTGGATGTTTGGGCTTTCGCCAAGTGGGCACCATCAAAATCTCTAGCAAATGCCTAGGAGTGGAAGTTGATGGTGCTACAGTAGGGTGAGAGGAAGTGATAGGCAAGACAATGGAAGAAAAGGAAGATGAACCCTAAGTACGCTTATCTTCCTCCCTTCTTTGAGCCAAGGTGTCTTCGTTGTCTGCCTTCAAGCAAGCCTTATGTGAGATGGCATAGGGAGAAGGAGGGTATCTCACCTTAGGCATTATTCCCCCACTCTTGAACTTCACATAGGTTTGGTACAAGAGATCCATCCTAGGAGGAAGTGGACCAATGGTTGTAGGCCAAATGTGATCCAATGAGTAGCCCCCATACGCAATCGGCGATTTATAGCTGATGTCATGGACTACATGCACTGTACCCTCATGGGAAAATTTTAGACACTTACGAACCATTAAGGGGACTGCATTCATAACAACAAACTAGGGGATACCTAGTTTCACTCTAAAGAGCTTAGACCCCAAGATTGTGTCAAAGAGTGCATTTACAGATCTAGGTCCAACTAAGATTGATAAGGTGATGCAACCGATGGGAGGAATGGAAAGCCTATCGTGTGTACGAATAGTTCTCCTAGATTCATCATACCAATCTTTATGTAGAAAGTTAATCAGCATGATCTCCTTTGTAATGACATTCACCCAACACGTAGGGTTGACAAGAACACTCATTATGGTATTCCCATTGGTTTGTGTGGGGATGTATAAGGGATATGGTTCTCTATTATAATTCATTGGAAAATCCTATGAGGTGAAAGTTATGCCAGGGGATCCACTCACAAGTTGTGTAGATGAGATGGGTAGATGTAAAAATGAGGCCATTTGTATGCACACTAAACAAAAATTTCACAAGAGCCCCCAAGGGTTTTGCAATTAGATGTTGACCTACCTAAGGTTTCATTCTACAATGCTCAGGGAACCTTCTAGCTATGCCACTAGGGTTGTAGCTTGGGTTGCAAGGCTAGGCACCTTGCAACACTCAAACCCACAACACTCCTAGAATATGAGGAAAGGGTCTTTCAACATTTCCAAATGGAACCAAAATGGTTCACATCAAGTTCACCAAAATGTACAGGAGGGGGACCAACCACACCAAGGCTCCAGGTCATAGAGAGCCAAGAGCTGAAGGCTCCCCTAATCTACCTCAACCGCATAGGTTTTTTATGCTAGGGATAGAGAATGAAGAGCACTCTCAATCCTTCTATCACTCTACCAACCTAAGAGTTTCAATGGGGCTAAGCGAGTAGGTTTTTGGAACCCAACTGTGCCTCAAACAACTCTCTACTAGAGGACAACAATGTAGATCAAGGATGACAACACGATGTATTAGCATCCGTACGGATAGAAAGTATAAAAGGATAGTGAAAATAACATAATGCCTAATAACAACTTAAATGTCAAGATGTAAAGTAATAATAAAAATGCTAAATTATAAAATGATTAAAATAACGAGAAAGATGATATAGAAGTGACAAGAACTAAGGTGATGAAGATTAGCTCACAAAGATTCCAATTTGTCAAAAATCTCCACACGAGCGTGCACCTACACACAACC
This sequence comes from Sequoia sempervirens, assembly GCA_007258455.2. Lineage (NCBI taxonomy): Eukaryota > Viridiplantae > Streptophyta > Pinopsida > Cupressales > Cupressaceae > Sequoia > Sequoia sempervirens. The sequence continues at coordinate 16,026 of VDFB02323796.1, read as the reverse complement.
AAGAGGGGAAAAATGTTGGGTTTGTATAGGGGTTTTCCTCAATCAAACCCCCACTTTGGTTTTTCCACCTCCACGAACAGCTAGATAGATAGAGAGATAGAAAAATGATAAATAAATAGTATTGGAAAGGAAATCACCGAATGCTACAAGAAACATTATGCTACTCAAATCCAACAACATAGTAGTAATAAGAAAGTGTTACCACCCTCGACCAAAGGAACTCAAGTCCAATGATAGAGGAATGCAAGACAACAACTATGGAAGAGTTGATGTAGCCATAGCAATGATGAAAGCAGTCTCGCAAGACACCAAGTTGCAACTTTTGTGGTGGATGTGAAAAATGTTGTGATTGTTGGAATGAAGCTAATAGTACAAGTAGCTCAAACATACGAGAATTTTCAAGAATATATGCTAGAATGTCCAAAATGTGAAGAAGATGGAATGAGAATGAAAGATAGGAATTTGAAGAAGGTTTGGGAGGGAAAGAGTAGTTCAAAGGTTAGCAAGAAGGTGCAGGGGTGGTACGCTTCATCGCTAATGGAGAATGCAACACCTTTGTAGATTCTATAGGTAGGAATCCTATCAGGATGGTAGCGTGTTGCATAGATGTTCATGCATCCTGCATGCATCCCCGACAAAAATTCCCCCACCCACACAAAAAACAAGTGCCAAGCGGGTGGAGTGCAAAATGAGGACATGGAATTACTTGGTCGGATTTGATTTTTCTAAAGTGGAGGGTCTAAAAGGGGAATTTTCAAGGGGGTGCAAATTCACTCCTATACAGTATGGAATGTAGCAAGATAACATACACACACATTTCAAAAAACATGAAGCATAACCAATGAAAACATATGGCATAACATAACATGTAGATGACAAAAAAATGAACATAATTACAATTCAAACATGAAGAAAACACACAAAAGACATGCAACAAAAACATGAGGTTAGTACTAAAAGGATTTGAGTTGGTGAGGTAAAGAGACCTCAACCTTAAATCATCTCAAATACCAAATGTCATCTATTGAATAAAGGATTGCTCCCATAAGGACTATCAAGTTGTGTTATGCCACATCACTCATGAGCCACATGGATCCACTAGCTATCTAGTTGTTTTATTCTAAGTGTTCATGCAATATGATGAGTTTCACAAGACTAGCAAGGTGTGTTATGGTAAATACTCATGAAATGCATAGCTAGATACTAGCAAACAAGTTGTGTTATTCTCAATGACCATGTTAAGGCGTTCATGACTAACACAATAGCAAAGTTTGATATTTTCTAGGTGAATCATGAACCAAAAGGAAACACGGGCTAATGAAGTCTAATATTCACTAAGTGGGCCCCCAAGACAAGGTAGCAAAATGAGAAACACACTAGGTCTAGTGAAGTCTGCTATTCACTAGGTGTGCACCCATTAACAACCATACCAAGAGTTATACTCCCTGATAATTTTGATAAGGTGCTACAAAAATGATCAAGATGTTATGCCAATGCATCACTAAGTTCAATGCATGTGAACAAAGTGAAGCAAAAATGACAAACTCACCTAAGGAGGTGCACAAAATCAAGGGGTGTTATAATGACACCACCATAAAAGGTGATTTACAAAAGCAACAAAGGGGATTTACTCAATATATGGAAGGTCATACCTTAGGGGATATCACACATGACATCACCATCAAGAGAGGACTAGTCGTGTAATAGGAGAATCACACCTTAGGGAATACTAACCATAGTATTACCACAAAGGGGAATGTCATATGCAAAGAAAGGTCACACTCTTAGGGGATATCAAGTCCAATATCACTACTAAAGAGACACTAACATAGATCGAGAAGGCCATACTTTCATTTCCAGGGTCACACTTCCTAGGATATATATGCTATCATCACTAAAAGGGACCATTTCATATACAAATAATAAACAGGGTACTCTATTATCCCCTTAAAATGTTAGTGTACTTGCTACACTAACATTTTAAGGAGATATGAAGGGATCACTTGCTAGAAGAAATGCACCTAATACAAGGCTACCTAACCTCTTGCCCCTAAGTGTAGGGACAAAGATGAGCCCAAAATGGATGATGATATGTTGCTCCTTGCAAAATGAAATATGATTGCATAAAACTCAATTTATACCTCCATGCATGGTTGTAAATATTGTGTGATGCTACAACTACCACATGGCAAGGAGCAGTAACTAATGCTATTTGTCTCTTGTATGATTAAGTGAAGATGTTTTCATTATTTTTGAAGGATAATAACCAATACCTCTTGTTCATTGTGTTTTGAGCTCTACGGGGGCACAAATGCCTTGTTCTTTTACACCACATCCTTTTCCATTATAACTGAATTGTTTCAAGAGTTGAAATAATGGCTTCCACATGGCAAGGAGCAGTAACTAATGCTATTTGTCCCTTGTATAATTAAGTGAAGATGTTTTTCGTTATTTTTGAAGGACAATAACCAAGACCTTGTGTTGCTTATTGTGTTTTGAGCTCTATGAGGGCACGAATGCCTTGTTCTTTTACACCACATCCTATTCCATAAATGGTTTCCATTTCTTTCGAGGAGGGTGGTTTCTCATAATCAGTTTCATCATAATTTTTGAATAAAGAGGGTAAAAATTTATTAATATCAAAATATCACCAATACAAAGAGATTGAGGTCCAAATAGGCACCCAAAGAGAAATAGGAACACAAAACCAACAACCAACCAACCAAGAACCATATGTACAACAAGACCAACCAACAAGCAACATCAAACTACCATGTCCTCTAGGATAATCTTCTATAAAACTTGGCAATATTTTGGGGATAACTGCTCCCAACCATCAATCTGCCACCCACCAACATGATCAGAGGCCCACTTGGCCAAACATTCAGCCACCTTATTCTACTCATGAGGGATGTGAGTAAAAGGCACAAACTTCAGCACGAAGCACAACCGCACAATATGCTTGACAACTAAAGCAAGTTGCTAATTAACCCCTTCCAAATTATATTTATTCAATAAATTAGCAATGACTTGAGAGTCCAATTTGTAAGTGATCTTGAGCCAACCAACAACACAAGCCCACTCAATGGCCCAAATAATTACTAGACCTTCCATAAATTTATTGGTTTGTTGCCCCTTATGAATGTAGAACAAGAAAATAATTGTACCAGAGCTATCCCATCCAACACCACCAATCCCAACAGGCCCAAGATTACCCCTAGAAGAACCATCGGTGTTAATCTTTAAAACATATGTCAGAAGAGGAGACCAACCCCTGACTATCTAAAAAAATTTTTTAGCGTTCCTTCCTCTTCGAATGCAAAAAGAATCAAACACCAAACCACGAAGGCCCCATCTATTCACAATCTCCTCATCTCTCTTTTCCAAAGAAAGACAGGACACAAGGATGTATCCAAATATCCCACCAAAAATGCCAAATAAGCATAGAAAAAGGACAACAAAATAACAAGTGGGATGAATCCTCCTCACTCAACCACAAAGAACACAAAAAGATGAGACTTGAAAGCCCTACTTCTGAAGATTACCTCAAGTCAAACATTTGTTCCAAGATAAAGTCCACAAGAAACAATTACACTTGGGATAGGAAAACTTATTCCAAATATTTTTCCACCAAGGCACTTCCATCCCACCATACTTCTGAGAAATCAACTCTTGATAACCACTAGCCACCATATGAACCCCCTTAGGGTCCAGACTCCAAGCCAAGATATCCCTCTCCCTAATGGAGTTATACACTCTGCTCGCAAGAATATTTATGAGCTCAACACGATCCTCCTCCAAACCTCCTACAAACCACTCAATAGGTTCCTTCCATCTGGACACTTCCACATGCCCACAAAGATAAGTAGTTTCAAAATCCAACACTCAGGACCAACCAACCTCCAAGAAGAATTGAAAAATATCCAACAGATGGGGATGTTTGCACATGATAGGAGAAAACCCATCCCAAGAATCAAACTAGAAGAGAGCCTCAAACCCCCTATTGCAAATCCAAAACAAACCATCCTTGATTTTCTTAGCTCCTTTTTAAGCATTTCCCAAATCACAGAACCCTTCCCCACAAGCAGATATCGAGGAACCTCCTCCTTCAGTACACCTTTCAAATATTTATGAGAAATAATCTTGACCCAATCATGGTCCTGTTCCATGCACCATCTCTAATAAAGCTTGGCAGATAGCACCAAACTAGTCAAAGTGGTGTGCCGCAACCTGAGGCCCCCAAACTGTTTTGGCCTACAAATAATTTCCCATTTCACTAGATTCCACTTGGAGGACATCAAGCAACTAGCCCATAAAAATTACCTAGCCAAAGAGTCCAAATCCTTAATAATTCCAGAGGGAGCCACCTAGAGCATACACCTATAATTTGGAAGAGCCTGCACCACCAACTTAAGAAGTTGTACCCAGTCGGTGAAAGATAACCACTTATGAGTCCAATGGTTCACCTTTGCACGAAAATTGTTTAAAATATTTTTCCAAGAGCCCTTAGGAAGGGTACTAGTAGAAATAGGGATGCTAAGATAAATCAAAGGCAAGTGACCAATCTAAAATCTCATAATGTGAGAAATCAATTGTTGAATGAGCACAAGAGTATTAAAGAAGATGGAAGATTTACCCTCATTGATCATTTGTTTGGAAGAAAAAAGATAGATGTCCAAATCCTTGTGCAAATTAGTTGCCTCTCCGACCTTAGTCATACCCATCAAAGCAGTATCATCAACAAATTATAGGTGTGACCTTTTGGTGTGAATAAATGTCTTGTACCTAGTTAATTCACTCACTAGGTAATTAGGGGACATATTCACATGTTAAGTTTACTTAGGATATGCGATTCTTCTAGAAGGCTTATCTAGAACTTATCTTATTTATACACCATTTCCTAGGTAGTTAGTTAGTTGTCGCGTGTTATAGGATTAAGACACATGTCATAATCATGTTGCATTTTATCTCTCTCCTTGCCTATATAAGCAAGGCATTATATGTACTTTGCCATATTTAGCTTGGCATTCTTGCATCCTTAATGATAGCATAATATTTCTGCCATTTCTCTCTTGTGAAAGTTATTTTGTCTAGTAGGTGATCCTGGGGTGTTTGAGGAGTTCACCATAAACTCCTACATGGTATCAGAGCTTCAATGTTGTAGACTTCTTCCCAAATCCGAGAGACTAATCTTGGCCTGAAATTTGTGTTGCATGTGAGTTGGGGTCTTGAGAGCCTCACCAATGAATCTAGGGCATAAGAGAAAGTCAATATCGGCTTTTGTTTCATCAAAATCTGATATATTTATCAAATTTGCAAGGGTTTGATGCAAGCCATTTTTATTGGAGCCATTTTCATTTTTGCTTCAAAAATCCTACTTCCACTCATTTATAAGAAAAATAATTTATGGGTTTTGTATCCAGGGTAGAATTCTCATCTAGTTATCTTTTAGATTTTGCATATCTTGAGAATATTTGAAGAAAATTTATGTCTAAAAAGTGTCACGCGCCATTTTTCTATAAGTTGAAGGTTAAAAGAATTTTTTTTTTTCATCTTTTGCTTGCTAGATCAAAAAAAAAATTATAGGTTTTATTTTTAGCATCAAAATATTATTTGAGTATCCATTTATTTTTGCATGCAACAAGTAAATTTTCTAGGAATCAAATCAGAAGCAGCGTGTTTGCATTGTTGGTTGACACAATTTGTCCCTTTTTTCAAAAATTCATAACTTGAGCATACGACGTTCATTTTTTGAAAACTTTATATCGTTAGAAAGCTGATTTTGTCCTCTACATAGATCTGAGGTTATTTTTCATCATAGAGGTATATGTGAACATTCATCAATGCATGCACTATTTCCTTTTTTGCATGTATTAGGTTTATATTTTCTTTGCACTTTATTTCCATTTCAGATCATATTTTAATCGATTATTGCTTCATAGATTCAAGGGTCACATGATATAGTGGGTGTTCCAGTGTTCCTTGGCATCGGGTTTACTATTGCTTTATCATGATTCTGACCTAAGTCCTTGAGTGACTCTAATATGGTTTCTGGAAAACAAAAGTATCTTTCCTTGCTTGTTAGATTGAGGATTCCAGTGTTTCTCCAAAAGTGTACTTCCAGAACTTTTTGTAGCAGGTTATCTCATTATGGGGGGGTTGAATGATCTCTCTTATCATCCTTTGTGTGGATGGAGATTGATTGGATTTGTGATGGATATCATTATTGCATTATCTATTTTTTGGGGAGGAGTTTTGTCCCACTGGGTTTTCTCCTTTTCTTCATTTGTAGGAGATTGCATTTTCATTTGTTTATGGGTATCTAACATGGCCTAGTAGTCAAGACCCATATTTGCATCTTTGCATCATTTTCATAATAATCTTCTCTCTTGGGTTGCACTTAAGGGGGGTGTTGTTGTGAATAAATGTCTTGTACCTAGTTAATTCACTCACTAGCTAATTAGGGGACATATGCACATGTTAAGTTTACTTAGGATATACAATTCTTTTAGAAGTCTTATCTAGAACTTATCTTATCTATTCATTTGTTCCTAGGTAGTTAGTTAGTTGTCACATATTATAGGATTAAGAAAAATGTCACAATCATGTTGCATTAAATTATCTCTCTCCTTTCCTATATAAGCAAGGAATCATATGTACTTTTCCATATTCAATTTGGAAAATGTCTTGCATGCTTAATGATAGCATGATATTTCTACCATTTCTCTCTTATGGAAGTTATTTTATCTTGCAGGTGATCTTTGGGTGTTTGAGGAGTTCACCATAAACTCCTGCATGACTAAGGAGGTAAACCATTATCCCAAACCCACCCTTGGATAAGATCTTGATCATCATGACTCTTAATAATTTCCTAGACCTTCAGCCAAAAGAATAAATAGGTAAGGAGAAAGAGGATCCCCCTGTCAAAGACCTCTGGAAGTCCTAAATAAGGAAGATGGTTCCCCATTAACCAACACTGAAAGGAAGTGATCGTGTCACAACTCATAACCCACATAACCTGCTCCTCAGTAAAAATCAAAAGCAATAAGCACTTTTCACAAAAAAAAGACCACTTAACTCTATCATATGCCTTTGCCATGTCCAGCTTGATGAATATAGATTTTTATTTAGAGGTCACCATAGAATGAATAGGTTCAACAACAACAACCGTGCTGTTCAATATTTTCCTATCTACCACAAAGCCTCCCTGTTCCTTAGAGACAAGCCTGCTAATCCACCACTTCAATCTCTCAACAATCAACTTAGATAGAATCTTATAGAATGCATTGCAAAAAGAAATGGGTCAAAACATGATCAACCTATCAGCCCCATCACATTTAGGGATGAGGGCAAGAAAAGTGGAATTCATAGCCCTCAATGTCTACTTGTTCCTTTGAGATTCATACACCACCTCTAATAAATGCAAATTTATAATGTCTTAGAATTCTTAGAAGAACTCAATCAAAAAACCATTAGGACTAGGGGCTTTCCCTTTCTTCATTTGAAAGAAAGTGGCCTCCAATTCCTCCAAGAAAATGCAATGCAAGAGGTGTTCATTCATTTCCAAGGAAACCAAAGAAGGGATACAAGACAGGCCATGATTTTCTTCCATCCACAAATCTGGAGAGTCCTCCCTAAAAGAGGAGGTAAAGTGCTAAGAAACTTCTCTAGAGATATCACCTAAAGAGGACAAGTGTTCACCCATGACATTCACAAGAAAATGGATTGAGTTTTCATGTCTCCTGGCCTTCACAAAGTTGAAGAAAAAGGCAGTGTTTTTATCCCCCTCCTACAATTGCTCAACATGTGCCTTATGTTTCCAATAAATCTCCTCACACAACTCACACTCCTCTAGAGATTTCAAATCCCTTGCCTCCTCCTTGAGAGAATCCTCAAAAAGACCAAAATCTCCATTCTCTCAAGTAATAGCATCCAAACTAGCCCGAGTTGCAACCTTAGCATGGAAGATGTTGTCAAAGCACTACCTATTCCACCTTTTGAGTTCACACTTAACATACTACAATTTCCTAATAAAATAAAATATTGTAGTGCCAAAAGAAGTTCTACCACGATGCCACCATTCAACAATATAATCCTACAGAGAGGTATCTTGCAGCCACATAAGTTAAAACTTAAAAGAGGGAGAATGAGGAGCATGAGCCAATGAAGTAGAAAGATTAATTGGCCAATTATCAGAACCCCTCCAGTCCAAAATCTCTGAACTAATAGACCAAGGCCCACCAATCTAGAAGCAAGAAACCAAAAACTTATCAAGCCTCTCAACAATACAATCATTACCAAATCTTCTATTGTTCCAAGTAGACTAACCATTACTATTCTTAGTATCCACAAGGTTTAAGGAAAAAATATTATCTCAAAGAAGAAAAGAAAAAGGCTCCAACCTCAAAATTCATTCCCTCTTTTCTTCCAACTCCGTAATAGCATTAAAGTCGCCAACACTAATCAAGGATAAAGAGGAGCATTACTTTGAATAAACTGAATATGAGACCAAAGTCACTGCTTACTAGGAAAATATGTAGGAGCATAGATATTGGAAAGAACAATTTCCCTAGTCTCCAAGCTCGAAGCCACCATAAAAATATAATACTTATAGGAAATCCACCAAAGAGGGCAAATCTTCAATGGATTCCATAAGCATGCCAAACCCCCAACATAACCAATGCACTGTCATTGACCATGCTACCAAAGTTTAGGCACCAAACCACACATACTCTCTACAAAAATCTTAGTTTCCTAAAGGAAAAGCACATTAGGAGAATGACTTAGCACCAAATCATGAACAAATTTTTATTAAGGGCCACTATTCAAACCCCTTACATTCCATGAGAGAATAATCATTTTTAGGAACTAGAAATGTGGGAATCTAGAACTTTAACAGATCTAGAATCCACCAAATTCTCCCCCATCATCTTTATTTTCTCCAAATCCTTCTTTCTCCCAACTTGGAAGGTTTCTCAAGAGCCCATTTCTTAGGATTTTTTTGAAGAATTCCTAAAGGAGGAGAAGCCTTATTTCCCTTATTTGCATCAAACACCACCTTCTTTAAAGGAGGATGTTTGTTTACCTCAATATTTTCCAAAGCTATAGGGGCCACAAGAATAATAGAGCCTAAAAGGCCTAGATCCATAACCATTTGAGCAAGAGATAAGCCACCATCTAGAGTGCACCGAAGATCTTCAAAAGAAGGACCCTCTTTAACTATCCCCAAGACACTTGAATCCAAGGCCATCATACTAGGATTCACCTCATGCTGACTAAGGTTGTCCAACACATCGAAGTGACTAAAATTTTCCCCTTCCTATCTCTCCTTAAAGGTTCTTATCATACCAAATTTCCTATTACAGGGATTAACAGGAATAAAACCCTCTTTATCTACCTTGTCACCAGGAATAGGAGCCTTGTCTTTGTCCTCCTTAGAAGGATTACAAGAAGGTTGAGAGGGTTGAGCCTCTGAAGAACAAAACTTAGGACATCTTTATTGAAAATGACCATATTCATGGTACAACCGACACCAGAAAGAAAGAGTCTCATAGTCAAGTTGTTGCACCCAAGAAGACAAACCCACATGAATTTCCAAAGAATCTAGAAGAGTGTTACTCAAATATATTTCAACACAAATACGAGCAAAAGTCATTACCTTTCTATCTTGCATTTGTTGAGAAGGACCCACCAACTTCCCGAACAGTAAAGCAACCATATAAAGAATGTCATTCCACCAAAATTCAATTGGGAACCAAGCAATATGCACCCAAACAAGAACACAATTCAGGAGCTCTTCTGAAGGGTTAAAACTAGTATGCCATGGCTTGATGAATAAACCAATTTGATTGTACAAATAAGGCCCTCCTTCAAAATGACGCTCAACCATGTAGTTAAAGACAACTATGACAAAACTATTGACCAACAACACCTCCATTTCACCCTTAGGGTTCCATGTTTGCCTAGCCCATGAATCCAAAAATGGAAGTGAGACCTACATTCCCTTGAATTTACAATTAAGTCATGATTCAAAAAATATACAACATCCTCTACGATTGAGTCTGGTTGAATCACCAGAATAGGCCTATCCTAGCTCCACTCTAGACAAACATTAGTTTTTGGCATGCGAGGGCCCCCAAACGGGGCCATCCCATCAAAACCTGAAGCACTATTCATGATATTACTAGCAGCTGCAAAATTTGACGAAGACAGGCTATTTGTAAGAATGATTCCCAAAAATACATGTTTTGGATCAAGCTAAAAGCACCATCAAATTTCAGAGACAACAAAAAAAGGCTAAATAAATCCTCCTTATACCTCCCCACACCTTGCATCAAGCATCAAAACCAAACAATAATAATAAAATCACAAAAAAAATTAAAAAACCCACCCCCTATCATTGTAAAACCCCTCCCCACACACAACCCCTATCCCTACACACAACACAATGATTAGAAAATTCATACAATGAAGGCGAAGCCTTCGTGCAGGCCCACGACCAGCCTGCAGATGCTCTGCCCCTAGTATCACCATCACCATCCTGTCAAGCCCAACATTATCCATTCATTAATATAATCAGTTTCATCATAAGTGAGTGTGTAATTTATGTTTTACTCTTTTCTAGAATGTGAAATTTTACATCAGATTCACCAAAATGTATCATAGAAAAAGGAACCCTAGGTTTATTGTATAAAACCTAGGATTAATTTTGCTCCTTTTTCAAGGGTGCATTTAAGATGTAAATGAACATGTGTTTAGATTAACTTTCAACAATGAATGTGAGCCAATCAAACTTGGATTTGCATCTTTTTGAGCCTTGGAATGGATTGGAATCAATTTTTCTTGATTAACCTAATTAGACTATGTGCCCTAATATGAAAAATGCATTCTACTGACAATTAATAGAATAAAACATAGATTTATGAGCAAATCTAGGAAGGGAAGACTGATGTGTACCTATCATATAAATTTGGTATCTGTCAAAATAGGAGGATATAGGTTCCCAAGGGCATCTTTGTCCTTGTAGGAGTGTCATGTTCTATTTTTTTAGTCCTCTAATGTCAAATATGAGACTCCTATTTCTGCTTGCAAACTTGTTGGATCATTGCTAGATAATCTTGTAAGTGAGTTTATGTGAGTTGACAAGGTGTAGGGTTTTAAATGCAACAATGGATAAATGATCTTCAATCTTCCTTCAATCCTCTTCAAAATTGAAATCTAAACATTCAAAGAGAGAATAAATGTTGTGCCATTTAGGGGCTTGCCTTAGTCAAACCCCATGTTAGTGTTTCCACTTCCATGATGGCAATGCCAATGATAAGAAAGATAAATGATAGGAAGGAATAATGAATCAACAAAGTGTTGCAACTTACCACCCTTCAATGGCTTCCTTGAAGGACTGAAGTCATGCACATCACTTCAAGGTCTTGGATATTTCTTTCTTAAATGCTTGAATTGCTTAGAGACCTACAACAAGGGTTAGCCTTCACAAACAATGATAATGTAAATACACATAAACTCACATAGGATTTGACACGATGTTTGGATCTTGAATTGCTACAATAAAGCTCTAAAATGTTGCTCTTTACTTGATTGATAGTGTGCTCTTGATCATAAGTTTTCCAATAGTTTTCTAGATAGATTTCAAATGATTAAATAACTAGGTATTTATAGACATTTCTCTTATTTATCGAAAATTAGATCCCCATAGCTGAAATTTGCAACTTGAATTCAAATGTTAAAATGTTGACACTAATATATTCAAATTTGGGTCCCAAAAAATAGGGGGACTCAAACACCCAAGGGTGTCCCAGTCTTAGCCCTATTTTCCAGGAAATAGGGTGTTGGGGGCAAGACATTAAATCAATTCATTTGTTCAATGCTTGCAATTTCTCATAAAATATTAAAAATAGGCCTAGAAATGCACAATTTAGGAAATTAGGGACTTAATTAGGATCTATAATTTAGGGGGAACAAAACATAGTTTGAAATTGTCAAGGGTGACAATTTATGATGCAATAAAATTTCAAATATTGGGATCATTTTCACACCCATAAAATTTACCTAAGTTAATAAACAAATAAACTAGAGAACTAAGATCAATCCTTAGGGGTGTGTGTGAATGGAATCATGCTAGGTTAAACTTAGGTTATTTAGCATTTTATGCTAGAATACAACAATTATATATTAGTGATTGCACTAGAAGGATAACCAAGTCAAAGTGAGCCCAAAACAAAGGGGGAAAGTGTAGTGTAGATGCAATTTTCACCATTATATGTTGCTCCTATTTTGACTTACATGTGAACTATTGGAGTAATTAAGACGTTTCCTAATAGTTAATTAATCATAAATTAATTATTATATCCCTTGTTACTTTATTCACTTAAGCTAAACTTAGGATTGTTTTTTTATTGGATTGGGCTATTTATATGTCAGGTTGTCTCATTGCTTGAGATTAGGACAATTGTCACAATCTAATCAAATCCTCATCTAGGATTTATTTTTTTCTTTTATAAGAATTCATTATTGTATTTTGTAATCATTTGCATGTATTCACATTCATTATTAAATATAGAAGGCATATTAGATGCTTTTGTGGATCAATCTCTTTCTCTCTTGGTAGCATAGTAAATCAGTTGAGCTTTGACCTCTCCTTTGTGATAGGCATTTTGGTTGTAGGTGATTTTTGGGAGTTGTGGGGTTCACTATTAACTCCAACATGAACCATTGTAAAGATGTATCGCAAAGTAAAATAATCAATTAACATGAAAGTAAAATATCCAAAGACTCGTAAAAAGAATGCATATAGATATCAATTTTGTACATTCTCCTTGCAATTAATACTCCATCTTGAAACTCACAAAAACAAAAAATCAATGAGTGGCATATATTAAGCATTAAAATAAGCATTAACTACAATTGCTATAAATAACAAAATTCAAAAAGCAAAAGAAAAATGAGTAAGGGATTCTACCTAGAATGGAAATATGATTCTAGCCGTGACCTTTCATAGCATAAACCTACCCATCCAGACATGTTGGAACTATTGGTTTGGTTGCACGATGAACAAAACAAAAATTATCCCACCTTGCAATTTTACACTACATGCATCTGACACTTTCCATCGACTAGAAACTTGTCACCACAGGAAAATGGATTAGAGATATGAAAAAATGAAAGAGGTTATTATAGAGGTACCCTGCATGATATTGTACCTTTAGACAAAATGTTTGTAAGTGCCGCAATTTTTGGGAAAGAGCTCATCAAATTTTGTTGTTTTTTCACACTTTGGTCTCTTAAGAGAAATCTTCAGTACAATGTAGTGTGGAATTTTTCGGCATGTTGGGGTCCAAAACGAGACCTTTCCTAGCATAAACCTACCCATCCAAATGTGTTGGAACTGTTGATTTGGTTGCATGATGAACATAATAAAAATTACAACACCTTGCAACTTTACACTACAACTTTCTAATGCTTTTTCTATCAACTGAAAACTTGTCACCATGGGTAAATGGATTAGAGATATAAAATAATGAAAGAGGTTATTGTAGAGGGACGCTAAGTAAGCACATACCTTGAAATTGAGATGAGAAAGATGGTGTACCTCCTTCTTCACATGTGAGTTGTGATGTAAATTCAAGTTGAGATGTGGTAGATGGTGTCCCTCAATCTTGATTTGCAGTAGATGAAACGTCTCCAATTATGAGAGTCAAATATCTCATTGCATGAAGGTTTTGAATTCATTTCCTTTGTGCCACCAATACCATATCTCTCATCGGTGGTTCATGTTCCTCTTGAATTGGAATGTCTTCTATTATCGTGTTCAATTTCCTTCTTTCACGAAGTTGCCTCATTTCTTCTTTTTTCTTTTCATTCAGTGCTTCTTACTCATCCGGTGTTACATGACGTGTCCTTGATCATTTCCTTGACATGATGAAGAATTGTATCTATATCATGAAAAAGAGATAAATACTAATTCCACCATGGAACTATAGACCAAAGGAAATAAAGGGCATGAAGAGGGAATGTGTGAAGAATCTCCATAAGATGATAGTGACAAGGTATAAGTTAAAATATGACAAACAAAGGGAAGCAAGGCATTTACCAAAAAAAGGGCATTTATCAGGTGTGCAAAGGGCATTAATGGATTTCTCATTGAAATGAGTAGGTATGTGAAGAAGACCATTTTATATACACATCAACAAATCATTATAAAATAATGATATGCTAGGGGTAATGGACAAGGCCAATAAAGGTGACATGTGGTCTAATCTTAACCTAGAAACATTGAAGGAATTGGTGTATTAACTACTCAAATGTCTTAGTTGAATGATTAGGAAGTGAGAAAATGTAGTCCAACGTGGTCTCTTTCAATGACCATGGGAACAAATTTTCTAGCAAAGCATCTTTAGATAAGAAGTCACTATAAAGAGTAGTGAAAACTAAATGTACATTATAGAGTCACCTTTCCCATTATAATTCTCAAAACTAGGAACCTAAAATCCAACAAGGATGTATAAAATATGCAATTATAAGGGATTATGGAAATAACATCAACCAAATAGCATAAGAAAAGATTTTTTTTGTATAATGGGTGTTGTGGAAAGGGTGGAAAAGGGAAAAGATGAATGAGAAGGATAAACAAAGGGAAATAAAGGGAATTTATGCACATGGGCATATGTGAATGGAACAAGCACAATCCTACAACTATGCTCTTGGGTTGGTAAAAATTATGCACTCTAAAATTCTTTCTAGCTCTTTGAGAGTTCTCCTTGCAGCTTTGTAACCCTCATTGAACCAAACATTTTTTGGAAAACAACTTATTTTCTTCCTCTTTTTTTCCTTGTTACATATTTCAAGTGCCTCGTGAATAATGTTTGTTAGTTTATGAATTTTGAATCTTTTTAATCATTTCCCTCATGTATTATTTACTTTAGTGCTTCCTTGAAGATAGACTAGTTTTCTCAGGTTATAAGATTTTTCTTCTTTGCTAGGTTTGGTGGTTGGGTTGCTCTTTTAATGTATGTTGGATAATATGTGTCATAGAAAGGGTAGCAAAGGGAAGAGATGAATGGGCATAAATCCATTAAAATTCACTAATTCCCTTTGCACACATGATAATCATGACAAGAAAAGGGCAAAAAAAGGCTGGGATGAATGGGAAGGATAAACAAAGGGCAATGAAGGGTGTGATACAGATGGGTGGGTGCAAGAATATTGGGGGGAATTTGTGGCCACCCATCTTTTCTTTTTTTTTAAAGTCATAACACAAGTGTGTTATAACACGCTCGCGCTATGACTTAGTGTGACCAACCCTAAGGCTCAGTTACACTAAAGCTATAACATTCTCACATTATAATACAAGCATGCTATATCATATTAAAAGAAAAAAAGAAAATTCATTTCATTTTTCCATTGTTCTATTTTCTCCATTTGTGGCCTTTAAAGCCTTCCCAAGTGTGCTCGCATTATTGAGAGTTCAAACTACATTATTTCTTCATCAATTCTTCACTAAAATGTTGCCACACTGATAGGGAGCTCAAAGGAGTACGTTTTTATTGTTTTATTGTGAATTTGTTATTAAATATGTAGATTTAAGATGTTTTTGATGTTAATTTCTTTAATTTTCAAGATTTGATACTCCACCTCCTCCTCCTCAAAATCCTTCTTCACCTCTTGCCCAATACCTATTGAACAAAAACCCCAACAAACACCTCCAACAATTCCTCAACATCCCCTTGGAACTCAACAAAATTTAATGGGGGAAATTGAAAATAACAAAAAACAAATTCAAGAGTTAATTGTGGGGTTGAAAGATCCTACAAATTCAACCTCGCAAAGAACCATGCTTGCACAATCACTTGAGTATATGTTAACACATGTAGAGTCAATCAGCAAGCAAATAACTCATTGGGCAGAGAAGAGATGGGAGTATAGAGAATATCATATGGATAAACTATCCTGCAAACAAGTCAAAAATGAAAAATTACAAAATTTTACTTGTGTTCCCTTTTCACAAACCCACAA